>JBAJHX010000031.1:15615987-15675386 GCA_037176925.1 Amniataba percoides | reverse complement strand
GTGTCTGTGTGTCTGTGTGTCTGTCTGTGTGTGTGTGTGTGTGTGTGTGTGTGTGGGTGTGGGTGTGGGTGTGGGTGTGGGTGCGGGTGCGTGTGTGAGTGAGAGAGTGGACAGAGGGGCATCCCAGATAACGTCGGTGCCACTGAGGACTTTGAGCAGGTTCAGTAATGCTGACTCATGGAAGCTGTGGAGATTAAAGTGTACATTAGATCTGACAGCGGAGAGCGAGGACACAAATTCTTGGAGCTGTAAAAGCGGCCACAGAGCCTTTGAACATGGAGGGGTAAACTCGGGACACCGCTTTGCTTTTTTGCTTCCAATAATTCCATATCTAAATTTTGTAAAAGCTGCTGCATTTGAACGTTTGCACTTAAAGACTGTTGTGACTTTAAATTCATGAAAGAAACCAACTCAATGAGATTCATTTTAAAACAAGGTCCATTTAGTTGTTCTGGAGAGTTCAGTCGATGTTCCTCAGCATATGCCGTTTGCTTGTTTGTTGTCACTTTTCATCCATGTTGACTTTAAAGCTGAGGTTCACAGTTCAGTGTGATCACAAAGTCTATTTAGTATCCACTCTAGAACTTTCCATCACATCATATGATGGAGGTGACTTTGTTCTCACCTCTAAATGATTATATAATATTTCAGGAGTAGAAAGATCCTATCAAAGAAACAGTCACTACTGTTTGCTAAATGTCACATATGTTTAAAAATATAAATACCACAGCTACAAATTCAGTACATTTTATTAAACAGATGTCTTTTAACCCCAGCAAAAATATGATCAGGACAATAAGGCACTTCCTTATGAATTCTTTCATTTATAGACTAAACAGGATAAACTGGAGCCTCTGCAACACATCAGAGTCGGTTATTTTTATACAACAACAAGCGTGTTTTTGTTTATAAGGGAACAAACAATGTTAAACAATTGTTTTTTGGCAGATGAAGTAAAAATTACAACATTACAGAAAACACGAGCCAGGATATAAAGCATAGCATTAGCATACTAAAGATAAATATGAATAATTTGACTGTTTTGTTGCAGAATAAAACGTATTAAGTTGACGTAGCTAATATGGATGAGATGAGATAATGGCATGTAGCAACATTATATAAGTTCCCTTCAGTTGCTCTCGTCAAACCTTTTCTGGCAAGGCTCGTCTTTCCACCGTTGTGGATAATTCAGGTGTAAATTATAGTGGATTTACTGGGTTTAAGGGAGATTGTAGAGGAGTTCCAGTAGCCAAGACGTGACAAAATGAAAACATGGATCAGTTTCCAGGTGGATTCAGGACTAAAAAAGGTAAAATTCCTGAAGAGAAACTGCTGATGAGATGACGGCATCGCTGACATAGTTTGACTATTTTTAGAAAAAGTTTAAACCTGGAAGCTGCTTTGATTTGGATCCAGAGGGGGAGAGAGAGTGTGTGTGTGTGTATAGATGAGTGTGTGTGTGTGTGTGTGGTCTCTCAGTTGGAAGGCAGTGATTACAGTGACTTGAGAAGGGGCAATTTACTTTTCATAACAACCTTCACACACACACACACACACACACACACACACACACACACACACACACACACACACACACACAATTTAATCAACACCAATCACACTGCAGAAGTTAGTCAGTGAGCCTGGAGCAGTAAATGATAGACCTCTTTTTATCGCAACACACACACACACACACACACACACACACACACACACACACACAGCCACACAGCCACTTCCTCTGTAATTGGTCTGTTTATCCCTGCTCTACTATTTCATGACTGTAGCCTCGACATAATGCAGGCGTCTCTCGATCACACACCCACACACCCACCCACACACTGATTAATGGTGTGTGTTCAGGCAGACCGAGGAGAGGGGGGGCTGTGTTCATGTGGCTCATGGCCGTCTGCTCGGTATCCTCTTCAGCGCCGTGGATATGATGAAGTGTGTTTACATGTGATCAATGTACACTCAGAACATTAACAATATTGACATTGTTTATTGACGTTACATTTAACAAATGCTTAGTTTCTACAGGATAGTTAAAATACTTACATTGGTGATGGAGATCATTATATTATATTTTATACTTAAATCCAAGCAGAAAAACAAGTCAAGACACAAGGTAGCTTCTTTCCTGCTCGTACAAAATGTTTTGTTTCGTGCATTTTCTTTGCCTGCGCCTCCTCTTCCCAATTTTGGTGAAAGAAAGATGTTTTTAGCATTATGTGCTGTAGAGGCCTTAATTGAAATGAATTTCTAAGATGGTAGAAACACCAGCGTCGTGTGGACAAAGTCAGTTTGCAGTCTGTTCCAGCTCCCACCCTTCAGTTGTAAGTAGTCAAGTGGCTCTTTATAATGTTGCAGCTGTTTTTATTGCTACAATCAATCAATGCACAAAAAAAAAACAAAACACAATTACTAGGGATGTTAATAATGTGCACCCCTCATATTTCATATTTTCATAATGTACTATAAATGCAAACCTTTATCTTGGTGACATTTTGGAGGTTTGACCTTTGCACAAACTGGATTTATTGGTCAGCCACGTCCACTTTTCTTTTTTACCACAGTTGCTGTTCCTTCCTGCAGCATTAAAAACTGACCTGCTGAGAAAAGCAAGGTCTAAAAAATGTACAAATCTTCACGAAGACCTGCTTTTACAGAACATTAGTAGCTGTTGCCGAAGGCATAAAGCTGTATCTGCTTTACAATAAAAGCCTTACATAACTTGGCCTTGAGAAAGCTTTTTTTTAAGTATATCTTAAAACAATACTGACATGCCCATATGAACCTTGAAAGGGCTATTGTTTCCTGTAATTGCTTTTCCCATCTAAGAGATCACTTCCTGGAGCGATATCCGTGTAAGTGACAAAATCCACAGTCCTCACTCTGCTTAATAATAGTTTGTAAGGTTGAGCTGGAAATAATATGCGGCTCCTGGAGTCTGAGTTAGAAAAATCAATGTGGTTAGCTTCCAAAGTGTGTTTTTAAAACACATTTCCCTCTTTGTCCTCCTACAAACAGTGTTTTCTAAGAGTGATCAAAACAGAAGGTGGGTATTTTATCCTAAAACGACGTTGAAAGATCTAAAACCCACCTGATTTGTCCATTTCAGACTATTAGCTGCTACCAGTTGAACATTAAGACGTCATGTTTGCACAGAGAGAGGGGGCTCTTCATTTTGCCCTCCATCAAAGCACAGAAGTTGTTTTAGGAAGGGATTTTTTTGTGGCCAAGGTCAACAGGAAGTACAGTGACAGAAAACGTATTCATCTTCATGCGTTCATGTTTAAAGAAGAAGAAACCTCTCATAAAACAATATGTACTCAAATGGCATAGAAGCATCTGGAATGAAGAATCTGGTCAGTCATGTTGAGCTACAGCTGGGATATCATCGTAGCTTTCGCGTTGTTGTCGTAATTGTTGTGTGGTTGTTGTTGCTTTCTTTGGTTCTCAGTGTCCTGCACATTGCAGAATAAAGGACTCACTCCCTTTGCATTTGCACAAGAGTGCAGTCGAGCCGCACTCAACTGCGCGCACACGGCCGTGGAGCCAACACAAGCACACGCAGAAATACACACTACAATGCAGACATACTTTTGTAAAAGTCTGACATGAGCTTATTTACTTTGGAGTAATCTTTGTCAGAATATTTTTTCATGTTGTGGGAAACCTCGGTCTCTCTCCCTCTTTCTTTGTCCGTCTCTTTTCCCCCACCCAGTCACCCAGGCCTGCTCAAATGAGCTCTGGTGTATATACGTATATGTGTGTGTGGGTAGCCATGATGTGGTTTTCATTCTTGACTTGATTCCAGCGACCACAGGTTCCTCTGTGGTGTTCCCCTTTCCCCTTTATCCCTCCTTCATTCCTCCCCTCCCTGTTCTCATCCCTCCCTCTTTTTTTACTCCGCCGTCTCCTTCCAGAGGCAGACGGAGGGAACACACTGCGGGACGTTAGCGGCCGAGTTTCCTTCGAGGCTGTTAAAGACGCATCGGAGAGGTTTCATCCTCACTCACAGTTTGTCCTTCCTGTCCTTCTCTCTTTTCAGCCAATGAGGAAAGAGCCGGAGGTTGTCACGGTAACCCTGAAGAAGCACAACGGCATGGGCCTCAGCATCGTGGCTGCCAAGGTAGGAAACACCACCTGAAGTGTGTGTGTGTGTGTGAGAGAGTGAAGAGTTAAATCCAAACTGTGGCAGATCTGAGAGTTTTCTGAGCTTTTCAGAAAAGTTTTTTTTTTTCAAAGTAAGAAAACTTCTCTTTCGAGGCAGAAGTCATATATTTTTCAAACATTTTTTGCTAAAGCAGAACTGTGAAGGATTGGCATGAATTTGACAGGAAATCCAAAAATAACTTGGATGTTTTTATCTTGGCTGTCGAAGTCGGATTTGTGTGTGTGTCTGTCTGTCTGTGTGTGTGTGTGTGTGTGTGTGTGTGAGGCTGAGCGACACAGTGCTGACAGAAAACGCTGCTGTTTTAAATAGACTTCTTTCATTGTTGAGTCGGACAGCAGAGCAGAGACTAAACAGTGACACTGCAGAAAAAGCTCTGGACTCAAAGTCTTTGCTGTTCGAGGGGAGTGGGCCTGGAGGGTGGGCTAACCTGAGTGGGACTGTGAGTCATCGTCTGTCCATGTTGCTTATTTGTTCACACGCCTCTGATTTATTGACAAAACCTGAAGAAATGACACATCCCGCCACTGTGCTCCAATATTAAACAAAAGTGAACAGAATCACTAAAAGGGCAGATATGAATGAAGACTCCTGTATTTTGTGTTATATTATGTGTTAACTTATTATTCCATATCGGATTAGATTGACTTAATGGTCTAAAGAGGCAGAAATGGATAGAAGATGAATCTAATTACATTAAGTCGGGTCACATTTAATAAAGTGAAGTCATTATTTGTATCTCAAACCCTGACATGTGCACAGTGGCGACATCTGCTGGGTAGAATCGGTTTGTTGAGACTAATAAACCGTAAGGTCAGCTTATTTTTCTGCAGTATTAAAAACTGTGAGTTCACACAGGGAAGACAAAGACATGCTGCTAACGTCCCAAATCGATATAAAGTAATCAACAGGACAATTATTATTTGGTTTATTCTATTTTTTTATTACATAAGATGAAAAAACATTTTCACTATTGAGAAGCTGAAAGAAGAAAATAATTTAAATGATTAAACATTCATCAAAAGTGCTGCCAATTTATTTTCTGACCATCGACTAATTGATTAAGTAATATAATTTAAAAAACACAGAGACTCAAATATTAGATGCATAGATCACAACAAAGCTCTCATAGGTCTCTCGCACACACTCATCAGCTGACTCATCCTCAGTAGTTAACAGTGTGATGGCGCCACAAAAGATTAATTAATCATGGTAACATAAATAAAAGCTCCCGTTGTCTCTGCAGACTACCTGTTTTGGGGTTTACTTTGCTCAGGTTTTACATTTTCGGGCAGCAGATACACGGCGTGCACCTCACAGCCAACAGGACGTCTCCCTTAACTTGGATTTAAAATTTAAAATGGCAAAAAAAGAAATGCAGCACAGTTGGACGTCTACTTTGACTAACAAATTTCCTCCAAGGCAAACCCTGCACTTGGACGCCAGACGGTTACGTAATTTAGTGTTAAGGTCATGTAAAACCTGTCTATTCTGCCTCCTTGATGTGCAGCGTTTGATCGGCGAGCTGGTAGATCTGGGTGATGAGCTGTTGGGTTTTTGTGCTTTGCTGCTACTTTTTTTTTTAATGACCACAGCGGTGTACTTTCAAAACGCCCTCACTCGGAACGGGACGATTGCTTGGCCCTCTTGGCATTTCTGCTTACAGCTTTCTGGAAAACCGCTCATCCAAACAACCTCACAATCGACACTTCTCTGGGTCCTCGGAAACTCACCGGCTAAGTGTGAAGTCGATCGGATCAAAGGTTGTTGACATAATGGAGAGATACAGAGACACACTGACAGGGAGGCATTAAATTTACACATAGACAAAATAAAATGCACGAGAACAGTGGAATTTGTTCTCAGTACGAACCATAAGAAACTCTTTCTTTAGAGTAGAGTGAGTTTCCTGCTGAAGGCGAGAACTTTCCTGTGTGACTGTGAGTGGAGGGGAAGAGTGGGAAGGAAGGACGTACTGAGGAAACCTCCTCTCACTGTTTATTTTCAAAGCTGCGTGGACGTATGAGGAGGAGAGCTGGCAAAAAAAAAAAAAAAAAAAGTGTGTGTGGGACGGGAAAGGCAGGTAGAGAGAATTTTGCCAAACAGCTGCTGGGATTCTCGGCAAACTGGGCTGAGCTCTGTCCTGTTATATAAGTGTGTGTGCGTGCGTGTGTGTGTGTGTGGTATTTGCCTGGTGGAGTTTGCAGCAGCGCTCCACCTCAGTCTGACCAGCCGGCGTCCCAGCAGACACTTCACCTCTGGATCGCCGCCTGTGTTTCTCTGTTTCTTAACAAACACACTGCAATTAGGAAGCCGTGGAGGAATTTTTCTGCACTTGGGAGCATTTTAAGGAATTTTACTGCATCTTTTTCTGTGTTTTTTTTTTAAAACCACATATACTGGACTTGATACAGCTTTTAAAATTGAAACTTGTTTTTATAGGAGTTTCTTAACAAGTCCAATTTTTTTCAAAATGACCTACGTTAAATTTCCACTACTTTTTGCCACACACGTAGGAATTCACATTACTTTTTTGTCGCAGCCGTAAATAGTGATTTTAAACGCAGACTTTCAGGTGAATGGATTACTCCCTGCCAGTGTAATTTGGAGGTTTTGGACTTGTTGGTGCACGTTAGCAGGTTGAAGCTCTCTCCGGGATAAAAGGAGGCGTGTGTGCATTCGTGTGTGAGAGTGTGTGGACGTCCCAGCGTGAACTCGTCTGGACGACGCCGACGAGTGGCTGCAACATGTGGTTTTCTGTGGTGGGCAGGAGAGATGAGGTAATACTGCTTTAATAGTTGTGTTTTTGTGACAGTACCTGAGAAGTTGTGTGTGTCTGTTAAAAGTTAGACAAAGGCAGTATTGTTTATCGCTGTGTATTTTCTTAATCACCTGCTCTCTGGTGTTCTTTTTGAACAAGCCAAGTCTGAAAAGGGATTTGACATGTGAGTATACATGTGCAAACCGACTCATATCTCAAAAGACAATATGAGTCTTTTGGGAATTATTTTAATTCCCTTTATTGGTTCATATACTGTAGCTGTTACTGAGTTTATTTATAAGTGCTGCTCGATGACTCAGTTGTGTGTCCTGCGGCTCGTTAAATGCTGAACACAGGTGAATAACAGTAGACCGGTGTGGATTTACTGTCCCTCCGGTGTGATGGCCCTCTGGTTTTCCGCTTGTCACTGTTTGCTTTCAGGGCCGTGGAGCTAATGGTTAAACTTAGGTACACACATGTGACACAGATGGTGAAGGAACGCTCGCGTTTTTGACAGTGTGCTCCAAAAGGTTAAACTATTTAATTGCATGTCATTGGAATAATCTCTTTAGTAAGAATATCAATGTGTGTTTTTAAGCCTTTTTAAGTGAATAAAATCAAATTTAATTGAGTCAGATTCTGCAGATAAATAGTGTTTTATCATCATTATTTTTCATAATCTGGGCTTAGAGTATGCTTACTGTAGCAGCAAACATTTTAGGCAGCATCTGATGTTTTGGAATTACTTTAGGGTGCCGTTGGTCATAATCAAAGATAAAAAAAAACTCAATGAGCCTATTGTTTAGTGAGATTATAAATAGCAGTATTTGGCCACATTACTGAAAACCAGTTTGTCAGGCAGCTGGTGCAGTGATTGATCTGTAGCGTCATATTAAACATGACAAATCCTGAATCTTGGTGCATTATATTCAAACAGTTTAAGACACAGATGGTTTGTATCTTTACAAACACTACAATCAGTAGTAACCCTAACCCACATGTGAGTTTTTTTTTCATGGTATTCAACTCCCAGCTGTGTGGAGGAAAGTTGGGAGCTCGTTGTTCTCCTTCTTCTGTGTCGTCGTGTTTGCTCATTTATCTGTCGCAGTGAGGAACAGGACATTCCCTCTTACAATGAGGCTAAATTTGTAGTATGTTGCAGTCCAGTTCTCTTTGACATGACATGATGGTGTTCCATGCAAAGGAGAGCTTCACACCGAACCATGGTCAAAAATCTCATACTTTACAGCTGCTTATCTCACCTGATAGAGCGCTGCTTAGGATGAATATGAGGTGTACATATATTCAGCGCACAGAGACCCACTTAATTGAATAAATAATCATTGCAATACTTAATTTCACTGAAAGCACTTTGGAGAGTTAGTGCACAGTTTGAATTGATTTAAAATTTCCACTTTTATTAAAATGAAATTTGGTCTTGTGGATGACAGATGATTATGGAACATACTCTGATTATGTGTAAACGGTCTCGACTAATTATTCTGCCTTTTGTGTACATTTAGAGGCACCACAGTGTAACAAAGTTTTGTGAATCATGTCCAAAATGAGTGTTGAAGCAAAAAGCATCAGGACATCAATGGTTTGGTAAACTTCCAAAGTCAAAAAGCTGCATTTGGTGTGTTTGTTTCCACAGCGTGTTTGAAGTGTTTGTGAGTGTGTGTGTTTGTTAGTTAGCTGACCAAATGGTACTAGAAGTGGAACAATAGTATGAGAGGGCTGAAACAATGGGAGGATGTAACGCACACACACAACACACACGCTTTCCTGTAAAGCTGCCGAGCTGCAGGAGGTGTTTGAATATCTCGGCGCTCATTATAAAAGGCGACGTACAGATGTGGTGGGATCACAATTTGGCAGGTTCATGTGGAAAAACCGGTGACATACTTGTAGGAAAAGACGTTTCCACATTTTATCTTACTCTTCTTGACTTTCTTGCTGAAGCGTTTCCTGTCTTTACACAGAAACTTCCTTGCCCTTGTGGTTTTATTTCACGTGTGTCTGTCCTGAATTCATCTCTGCCATCTAAATGGCTACCGAGGTTATCAGAGGACACTGGAGCTTCATTACTGGTGATGCTGATGACAATATTTAAATAAAACAGTTGGAGATATATCAACTCCTGTGCCTCTCTACGGGTTTGATTTAGAGCCTTGTTGGATTATTTTGATGGAAATGGGTTCTCAAATGTATTTTTGACCTGTGGGAAAAACTCCCTAGGTTATACTTGCCTATTTCTATTTCCATGCACTCTCACTGGCATTGCATGTAAAAGTGCTGTACAGAAATTTTCCAAGCGTACACACACGCGCAAGCAGCACTGTGTTGAACTGTCTTTGACCCTGCAACCTAAAAATGCTCTTCAGCAGGCGGCTCATAATGCATCTTTGTTGCCTTCATGTGAAAAATAAGAGAAAATGACTTAAATTGGTGGTTTTTATTCCAGCAGCTTTCATACTTACCAATATGTGACTTTTATACTCAATATCTGTGTGACTCTCCCACATCTTCAGCTCTTTAGCTATTTAAAGGACCTGCGTACCTTTCTGTAGTTTTTTTAGTTTTACCGCTGTGAAGGAGTAAAAATAAATGCTCCTCTCCGGGGGTCGATTCAGTTTCCTCTCCACACCCTCACACTTGTTTTGACCGGTCTGACATCTTCCCAAGTTGAAGTCAAGAAATCGTGTTTACTAAAGAATCAGGTTTTAAAAAAGTGCCTGTCCCAACAGGTGCAGCAAAATTAAAACAGGAAAATGAAGGAGATGTCAATCAAACAGACTGTATGTGCCGAGAGAGTCTGCAGAAGATATCTAATCTGGTGAAATGATTAAAAGTACCTTTGTGGGTGTGCAGGGACTTTGAACATGGCAGGCCTTCAAACTGCCTCTTATGGATAAGTGCTTTATAACCTCCAGAAAGCAGGTTGACATGTATTAACTCTGTAAGCTGTAATCTTGGTGTGTCGCCAGCCCGCATTAGCACTACTTCTTGTCCGCCTTTTCTCGACTCGTTCTGTGGATCTGCTGTAGATGTTTTTCAGCGTGAGTCAGCCGCAGAACGCCTCAGGGGGAAAAATGTCACATCACTCTGACTTTGCAGTCCGGAGAGAAACACTCGAAGACTTGTTTACTTTTTTTTTTTTCGGGTTCATTTATTTTTAATCAAAGTAACTCTGGGACTTTGCAGAGAGACCCCAGTGTTTGACACTCGCTCAGAGTTCATTTGTGATAATTATTTAGTTAATTGCTTAGTTGGTCAAGCAGAAATTCACTTTATTATTGTAAAAAATACCAAATATTTGCTTGTTCCTCCTCTAATTGGTTTCCTCTGTTTCATATCATTGCAAATTTAATATATTTGGGTTTTGGACAGAAAAATGCATTCACTTGAGTTTAGGTGTGGTGTGATGTTTTTCATTTAGGTGTTTGCAGAAAGATCTGTGCCTTTTCCAGAATTTTAACTCATTTGTAACTTTTGCAAACAGCTGAAATAATTTTCTCTTTAAAGGACGCTTAATTCAACCCAGTTGTGCAGATCTTTATTTGAATCTTGTCTATTTTAGCCTATTTTCATATTTCATCTTCTCTCAAAAAGGTCACAACAAGGTCAATAAATGAAGCAGAAAAATATGAACAAAGATAGGATAACCAGAACAACCTTTTCTAATTCATTAGATACAACAGATCTGATCCACAGATTTGGCTGTTTTGGACATTGTTGGCCAAAGAGAGCTTTCTTTCCTTGATGTATTACTTTTTTTCTGTAGTGGTGTTGGTGAGCTCTGTCGAGGAGAGTGGAAAACACTTTGTACTTCTTGGTCCTTTTACAGGCTTGTGCTCAGAGGGGGATTTCGAGTGTGCAGCCAGTCAAAGCTTACCTCAGGAAATTGATAGTATTATGCTCTGCACCAAACTTTTATCCCAATGCAATTCAAGCGCAACCACTCCAGGATGTGATCAGAGAGCGTAAAGGTCCAGGCGGCGCACGAGTCCTGATGTGAGAGGACCATCGCGGCGGTGTTCTGTTTTTGTTGTTAAAAGTCAAGTATCAGATCTACGGCGGGGAGCCTGTTTAAAGCAGCTACCTCCTCCGAGCCATTCCTCCGCTAATAGAGACCTGGCAGCTTTTGATTTGTCGTGTCAGGGCACTTTAAAGAACCAGAGCTGCCCATTAAAACACAGTAAATCAAACAGTAAAGCTTCCTCTGGTATTCCAACTATTTTTAAGATTGCACTTATTTTTTTGTAAAGAGAAGCATGTTAACATTTTGTCTGACGTGTTTTTTTTCTTAGTTTAGTGACTTCCTTAAAAAAAGGTGTGTTTTTATGTTGATCAGTTGATTTTTTTTGACAAACAAACATGTGGTTTCACTTTAACCCCCAAGATCAGCTACTGGTTTTAAAGCTCCTTTATGGGAACAAACCTGCTGCGTGACTGCACGTGTACACGTTGCAACATGCTCATGTCTTTCCATGTTTGTAGGGGAAGAAAGACTTTATATTTTCATGTAGAGAATTTAAATTTTGCATACGCTGTAGAACCAGATAAACATACAGAAACACAAGCAAATTATGTTGTTCTATTAGTTGTGACACATTGATATTATTACTGTTGAAATGAAATGTACTTCTGGGTGAACCTGATTGTGGCTTTAAAAATGGGGACAGTAAACAAAGGAGTAGTTTAATTATGAGATCCTCCACAAGAGCCCATAAAAAAAGGGAAAGATACTTTAAAATAGAAGTCCCAGCATCGTACAGACATAAAACAGACCTTGTAGCTCTTAAAGGGTCTTAGAAAATCTTAAAATTAGCTTTTGCACTGTCTTGTTTCCCAGCACTCACACACATCAAGTCTCCAAAAATGCAGCAATTGTTTCATATTCGCTTGCAGCTAGGCACACAGTCTCATAACTAATTCCTGCCTTCGGTGTGTGCTACATGAGCCGATGAAGGACCCGAGGCGACGCAGCTGATGTGTGTTTTCTAAATTCAGCTGTACACACTCAGGTAAAATCAAAACAATGCGAGACACATGCACATTTGCAGTGCAGTCTGTGTCACGCTGATGCAGAAAAATGGGAATAAATAAAATTAAAGAAGCTGTGGACTTTCTAAAACTCCTTTAACTTGCTAACAGCCTCTCTGCACATCCTCAGGGAAACCCCGCTCATGTCTCCAGAGCCTGATTTGGCGCCCCGGTCCCCATTTTGGAGTTAAGTGCACAAAGCTGTGGCTCCATCTGAGACAGAGGCCCTTTAATCTCTTCTGTAATGTGCCACAGACACAAAACAATCAGAATGATTTACTGCTCTTCTCTCGTCTTAATGTCACTCGCAGGAAATTCGTGCCTGCATGAATCCAGCCTCATTATACACGCACACAAAAACACACAGACAGAGAGCTGAAACATCGGGGGTCAAATCGTTGGAAGGTCTGCTGGGTTTTTGTACTGGGACACAGATCTGTGGATGACTGGAAATACAGATTAATCTCTCTTCACTCACATAGTTAATAAACAGAAAAAAGATGAGTGAAGAACCCGTTTTGGAGATTAAGATGGAGGAAAACTTTAGAAATATGTCGTTTGACTGATGACTGTAAGTGATCAGTTAAATTCCACTGTAGCCGAGCCAATAAAAATGAAAGTAAATCTAAAAATGAGACTTGTTTGAACTCCGGCTTTCAAAAAAGAAACTCTTTCGCTCACACTCAAAACACATTTAGCAAAACTTTGTGTCACGATGTGAAAGCTCAGAAATGCATTTGTTTCATTTACATGACAAGGCAACACAAAGATCATTGTTAGTTTAGAACAAACTGATCGGTTTGAACCTATTTGGCCTCAGATTTTTGTGTCTCTGCACATTGAAAAGTTGTTTCCTGCTGCAGGAAGGCACCGATCACAACAGTTTACTGCAAACAAAGTCTTCAAGTAACAAGCCAGTAATCTGCCATCTATAGGCAAAAAATGTTAAAAATGTTGGAAAAATACCAAATGGCTTCTAATTATTGGTCTGAGTAATTCAAACAACTTCAAAGCAAGAAAGAGATTAAATATTTAACATCCATTTTTATTTGTCTTAAATATTTTTGTCAAAATCTGGTGTTTACCTTGGTCAAATCTTACTTTTGTTTGAAAATGTGGATTTAAAAAAAAAAAAGGAAATCTGAACAATCAATGACAAATGAGTAAACTCCTCTGGATGATAATTATGGCGTTTGACCGAAGGCTTTAGAGCAGCTACTGAATAGACCTTGTGGCCTTAATTTCAAGGAAAAAACTTTAAACTTGAGTTTTTTTTTGCTGTTTTTCTTTTATTAACCATCGATTCTTTTAGATAAATGCTTTAAAACTTCACCGTCATCTTACACAGATGGAACAGCAGTACATTACTTGATTAAGTCCTGCTGTCCTTATCATTGACACTGCTACAGATAAAGCACTTAATACATGCAACCGGCAAACAGTAAGAGCTATTAACCTGAGTGTGACCCATCGTGCTTCTGTTTTACAAGCTACACACACACATACACACACTTTGCCACGTTTCCAGGTCTGACGAATGGCAGCAATTAGGGCTCTTTTTAATCCACTCCAGTTTTATGAGTGAGTTTATAAGCATGCTGTGATTCTTAATGTTTAGGTGGTGTGTGTGCCCTCTCAACCTTTCTGTGGTGTTTTCAGTTTAAGCTTTGGTCTCCTCTTTATGAACTTTATTCTCACACCTGCTTGAAATGAAGATGTAAGTCTGAAAGCAACCGAGAAATGGATTTAGTTTTCTGTCAGCAACGTGGGGTTTTTGTTCCCATCCCAACAGTAAAAAAAAAAAAAATTCCTCATTTATATTCAGTAAAGATGAAACAATGATGTGTTTTTAAAGTCCTGAAAAGTTGGACGTTAAAGGATAGTTTCATATTCAGCGCAGCGGAGCGTCTCTGTAAAAACTTCTGAAGTATTTTGCCTGGTTTCTGGTTCTACAGTTGCACAAACTCAGAAGATAAACATGTCAAGTTGGCAGAGAAAAGCGTGTGATACGTCTGATAACATGCCAGCTCTTTGCTTCACTGTAAATCACCTCCCCACTTCACAAGAAAACCACACACACACAGAAGCTATGGTTTGTGTGTTTCTGCTCCAGTTTTTATCAGTATTCCTGCTCTTTGTTGCTCTGTTACTTGGTAAAAAAGATATTGGGTTTCAAGTAAATATTATGACAGAAAATAAAACTGCAGATTCCTGTGGAGCTTTGTGATTGTCAGCAGCAAATATTACTCGAATACTGAGACGAAAACTGGAATATAAGCAGGGAAACCGAACATGAATGTGTTTGACTGCTGCCGGTGCTCTATAAATGTCTCAAAGTCAGTTTGACATGTTGGTGAACTTGTTACCTCGGATGAAAGAAGGTCACGATACTTTCCCGGTACAATCCTGCTCTGTTAAGTGTCAGCACTCTGGAATAACTGAGTGTAAGCGTGTGTTTTAATACCCCGGCGGTGCTGGACTCTTTCCTGATCCAGACGTTCAGTCAGTGCTTCTGGATGTTGACGGTGTTTCTGTCTCAAATCAGTTTTTTCTCAGTCGGTGCTTTCTTTCAACTCACGTCTGGCTCGGCTGAGAGAGGCGTCAGACTTCTTGTTGAACCCTGACCGATCATAACTCAGTGTCAGTCACGACAACCTGGATGACACATTCAACCCATCAAACAGACTATTGAGATGAAGTACCTGAGCATGCGGTGCACATAAAAATATGATGATAACGGCATGTCTGACATTTAGATATTTTCTGTCAGAGCTCTGTGAACTTGATGTAATACTGAGGCGATCATCCTCCGCTGCATCCTGCTCCATAATACTTTAGTTTCTGACCCCAGTGCTCCACATCCTTTGGGGTTGATACAAGTGAAGTGTTTGTGGAAACGTTTTCCCACACACTCTTCACTTCCAGTAATATCATAATTTCCTCCTCCTACTCAAATGCTACTTGAGATAGCACTATTATCTCAAACATGGAAACCATTTTCTGCCACCTAAGTGTTTCTTTTTTATATTTTTCATTGTTGTTCATCAGTCATCACTTTCAAATGCGATTCACTTTGACAAGTTGATATATGAGGAAATTATGACAATGCAAAAACAGATTTAAGTGTTGGATGTTTTATTTCAACTGTTGGAAAGTATTGAGACTTAGTCAGTGTCATTCAAGACAACTTCTCTGGCCTGTTGGAGAAACTTATCTTTTATTTGAAATACTTTCTCTTGTTGTTTAAACTTGTTTACTGTCACTCTACTCCCTGGGTACGGACAGATAATACTTTGCTTATCAAAGTGCAGGTATTTCTCGTGTTGCCAGGAGTGAGTGTTTGTACCCATCACAGTATAACATGTTCAGAGAAAGCAGAGGAAAGTTACGAGCTTCACTAGTGAGTAAAACCGCTGGATCAGTCACTACACAGAGGACAGTAATATTTTGTGAATTTCAGTGTTCCTTGTCTTATCTGTCTTTGAACAATGCCATTGGGAGCTTTTTTTTTGCTTTGGTTACGTTTATTTCTTTCAGATTGTGCAGCACATTTAGATCTGAAGCGATTGCAGAGTCTGACTTCAGCATCAGAAAGACTCAGACATGTTTGCCAGCCCTTATATAGAATTATTTATCATTTTTGTTTTGTCTCACATGTTTTATTAAGGGGTGTGTGTGTCTTAACTTTGCTAGATATGTTTTTGAATTGCTCTTCAACAATTTAAACAAAATCTGAAACTTGTTTTGAAATGTTTTGGTCAACTTGTTGGGTCATATGGTAAAAGTTAACATATTCCTCTGTGTCTCTTTAGGGTGCTGGTCAGGAGAAGCTGGGCATCTACATCAAGTCCGTCGTCAAAGGAGGAGCGGCTGATGTGGTTAGTGTACAGTACACACAGAAAGCTGTGTGACAAAACACTGTGAGGAAAAACATACACACAGTGACTCATCCTGCGGTGCGTCTGTGTTTTTACAGGATGGTCGTTTGGCTGCAGGTGACCAGCTGCTGAGCGTGGACGGGCGCAGTCTGGTCGGACTATCACAAGAGAGGTAAAAAAAAAAACTCTTGTCCAATGAGTACTGATATTTTTTAGATTTTTCATTAAATTTGGCAGCATCAATTTGTTTAAAGATAGATTTTGAGGCCTCAGTGCCCAGAAATTCTTTAACTGCGCCAACAAAGTGTCCTCTTATGCTGATTTCCATTTGCAAATCAGAAAAAGGAAATTCCCAGTTGACATGTATAAATCAAGATTAAACCCTCATGACATTTAGTGATCTGTCTCTGTGACACATCAGGGAGTAAATGTGGTGCACATGGTGTTTTTCTCTTCATATTCTCCACCACCTACCGCACAGCATTGACGTATGCATGGTCACGCGATGATGAAACTCAGTTTGAATTCTATTTCGGGGATCGAAAACATTTGAAGAGTAAAATATCATGTTGACGTGACATCAGATAACCACATCTTAGAAACCTCAGAGTTGAGACATCTTGAGGTTCTCGCACTGAGGCAGTTGCATCTCATTTCTCCTCATAAAATAATAAATAAAGATTTCCAACATGTCTGGAACACACGACATCAGCACAAAGAGGGCGTGTGTGTGTTTTTGGAAATGATTTGGTAGTTAACGCCCCGCTCAGAGTAATCCAGTTATTCCTCTCCCTCAGCATGCACAGGCCTGATGCTCAGAGTTGTTGCTCACTTCGTGTCCTCGCCAAGCTAAACTGGATTTACAAACTATTTGTTTAATTGCTTTAGTGTGCAGGTAACAGGTGGGAGGGATTGGAGTATGTAACTGAGAGGTAATCAGGTAATTCTCCTGTGAGTTTCTCATGGTCACGGTATCATCCTGTGGTCTCCTCTTCCTGCAGGTTTCTCCCCGACAACATTAAGTATGATTTGCAGCCTTTCGGTCTGGCGTGTGTTTGTGTAAAAGCTAAATCCAAATGTGGTTTACAGTCTGTTCTCGAGCATTTGACGCTGAATTCTCCGAGTTCCGTCCAATCAAACACACATGGCTCATTACCTTGTGTGATCTGCCCTTCGACTATTTATAGGATTTGGTTAAAGCCTTTTGCACATGTGGCTGTTACAGAAAATAACGTGTGTGTGTGTGTGTGTGTGTGTGTGTGTGTGTGTGCCACAGCAGGACTGTACCCAAATTAGAGTGAAGTGAATCTCTGGCAATGACAACTATAATCCCTGCCTCCTCTGAGTCCTTTCACAAAGGCCTCGTAGTTTCTTTTTCTGCCTGTCAGGATGCGTGTTTTCCAAAAATGGCTAAAAGTTGTAACTTCTATGATAATTGGATAATTGTTTTTCACTTAATGCATCCAGCTTAGTGTAGTAAATATACCAAATATTGTGGATTTATTCTGATTGTTTTGTCTTTTTATAGAGATAGGAGTGAAATGCTCAATTAGTTTCAACCCTAATAATTCATGATACTTAATACTTGGTTTTTGAGAAGAAACATAATATTAAAAACCAACGAGATCGCGGACTCCTTACTGTGATTATTGTAGTGAATGAATGAACAGCTCCCTCTTCATTCAGTATTTAGACTTCTCACATTTACCCACCATCCTCGAGGAGTAATTTTGGTTCCTGGTTACATAACTTTCTGTTCAGGATGGGCTTTACTACAACAGACTGAACCGCCTGTTATTTTACCTTTGTAATTTGATGTATATGTAATGTGATGCAGCTTTATCACAGGCTGCAGAACATGGTGTATTTAGATGAGCTCTTGCTACCTTCTGATCATAAGACAAAAGCTCACAAAAGCACATTGAAGTTAAACAGGAGAGTAAAATATTGATGTGTATTATATAAATTTAATGTCTACACCAGGGAGAGAAGATTAAGTGTGTCAGATCCTTTGAAGTTGCGTTGAAAGTTTCATGTTCCTGCTCTCTCTCTCTCTCTCTCTCTCTCTCTTTCTTCTCTCTCTCTCCCTCTCGGTGTTCAGGGCAGCAGAGCTGATGACGAGGACGGGCTCAGTTGTGACTCTGGAGGTCGCCAAGCAGGGAGCCATTTACCACGGCCTGGCTACGCTCCTCAACCAGCCCAGCCCCATGATGCCAAGAGGTGAGCGGATATAAATACACACATGCATACACACACAAAATATTTAGTAGAGGCTTATTAAAAAGCCAGCTCAGTTTACATTAGTATCTCTTCATTTTACAGTTTCTAATGATTTTCATGCTGATTTTAAGTATTTTTGAGTCTGTAACAAGTCTGAAAATGCTTGAGATAGACTTAATTTAGGATCCAACTAAATGATGGTTTTACATTTACATTTCCTTTTATGAATTTGTGTATTTTTCCTCATGAATTTGAAGATCACAGTTTATTTTATGTATTTGACTGGTGCTGAATGATAATTGGCAGAAATTGAACACTTTGATGATTAATTGAATATTTGATTGACTGAAAATTAGACAGATCTGTTCATTTAAAAACTTCAATTTGTGCTCTGAATGATTGTAATGGGCATTGTCTGTTTTTGGATATTGAATAGGCCACACAATTAACCAATTAATCATAAAATAGAATAGAAACAAGAATAATTAACAAAAAAATATCAATGAATAGATCCACTTTTATAATGGTTATAATGATGGTTTATAATATGTATTTCAGCTGTTTCCCAGTAAGCACTGTTTTGCCTTCAGTAATCAAGTATAAGAACCATAATGTCTTCAATTTAAAGTGGTTTAAAAAGATGGTACGCTGTCATAAATTAAGCTTCCTAAAACCATAATTTGCTGTTCAGTAGTTGTAATGAAAGGACTATTGTTAGTTCCATCATTAGTTAATGCCAGAATTTTGGTTCTGTGGATGAAAGAGGAGAAGCAGACTTGTCCAGACAGTGAGTCCTTGTTGTCTTCTCTGTTTCGCAGTAAAAAACCAGCTTGCAGACTGAAGGATATAATGAGTGTTTGTGGCCACCGCCAGATATGTGTGTGTGTGTGTGCGTGCATGTGTGTCCAGACACACACTTACACATGGTGTGGAGTTTACTGGGTTGTCTGGTTGTGTGCTGGTCTTTGTCTGCAGGAATGTGACCTTAGATTCATTAAGGAAGTCTTCTGGCCCGAGCCGGTCTGTGGTCCAGGATGACGTTAACGGGGTGTTTCTCCTGAATTCTCTCGACCACAGTTTGTTTTCCAGTGCAGACAGAGAAATGTAACCGCCAGGCAGTGAAGGATGCTGGTCATTCTTTAGTAAAGGAGACTGGACAAGTCAAGGGCGACTGAGGAAGCAAACGTAGAAAAGAACTTGCTCTGATAAAGCTGCATTTGTCATCCAGTGAAATGACCATTTTAAATAGTTAAAGATGAATTAAATTGAGCTTCTAACTAACTTCAGGTTATGTGGGTCATTTGCCACATCTGCAAGTCATCACTTAGATACACAAGATTTCAAATTCAAGCTCGTTTCAGACATGCATCTCATCATGGAAATATGTGGTCTCATCTCTGAAGCCTTTTTTTTCCTATATTTACAGCAGCAATTTTACTCATTTGTAATTTACAAATTTTAGACAATTAGAAAAGCAAGATCCTCCCTAATGATATATTTCCATGTAAATGAGCAGGCATTAATGTTCCAACTTAACATCACGTTATCACTTTTGCCCAAATTGCAGAATTATTTTAAATCAAGAACGTGTCCTCTTGAAAATCAGGACAACATACCAAAGACGGAGCCGCCATGCTTTTGAAATAACCAATAAGTATGGCTCGATTAGCGTGTGGCACTTTGATGTCTTTCTAAAACATCATTCCCTCTCTTTCTTATCTTTCATCCCATTTTACTTCCAGCATCAGATCGAGGTCGAGACAAGAACGGGAAACTGCGACCAAAGAGTGAAGGCTTCGAGTTGTACAACAACTCTGTGCAGAACGGCTCACCGGAGAGTCCGCAGGCCGGCTGGGACTCTTACCCCGAACCAAAGAAGATGAGTGGTGAAGATCGACTCCTCAAGAACCGAGCCGACCACCGCTCCAGCCCCAACGTAGCCAGTAAGCCCCCCAGCTCACCTACTTATTTTATTATTTGTTTGGACTACATTCATTTGTCTAATCTGCCTGTATCTCCTTGTGTCTCCGAGCATCAGCCTGAAATCACGTTAAGCTGCTTCCATAATAAACTAATGCTCCATTCATTCATGACCACTACGATTATATGCATCTATTCATTATTTTGTAATTAGTTTGTGATAATTGGGTATACAAATTACACTTTGCTTCAAAGGGTGTAAAAGATTTGTACAGCACCTGACACCTCTGTCCTTAGACCCTCGATGTGGATGTGGAAAGACACACCCCTCTGCACAAAAACAACCATTCTTCTTCATGTCTTTCCAACATTTCTACCAAATTTAGGCAAGAAATGAATCAAACACACAACCCCTTAGTGCAAATGACGTCAGTAGACTTTCGACATATAAAAAAACGGAAAATATCTGTAGTAAACAAGTCTTTGGGTTTAGACTTGGCGTGGGCAGTAATGGAAATAGTAAAAAAAAAAGTAAAACAGTGGTGTTATTCTTTAAGTACTCCACCCTGATATGGAAACACTGTTGGGCAATAACACTGTCTGCTGAAGTCTTTAAAGAGGAATCTCAGAAACTGCTCTGAGGTTCCAGTTCGATTCATTTGACATAGTTTGACATAATCTTTTGCTCCCCCAACTCAGTGCTTAAGTCTGAATATTACATGTAAAAACATATAATGTTGTATTTGTTAGTGAATGTGTTTAACCGTCTCTCCCCGTCATCAGATCAGGGCCAGAGTCCTGCAGGCAAAGCGGTGTACCCCGGAGGACCCGGCACCAAGATCACCTCCGTCTCCACCGGCAACCTGTGTGCAGACGTGAGTAACTGAACGACTGAAGCCAGTGGCGTCTTTGTGTGGAATTCTCCTCCAGATGAGACCAGGGTGACACGAACCCTCGAGGACACACAGTTTTTAGAGCAGAGATGAGAAATGATTTTTCACCATTATTCCAGCTGACTCCTCAGTGTGTGTCGCCTGTTAAGTGCTGGGAGAGGCGCCCAGCGTCTTTTCTTTTCACTGTATATTTTCTCTGTTTATTTGTCAGGATGAGCCCTCACCTCCCCATCCAGAGGCCTACCCCATCCCCACCCAGACCTACCCCAGGGAGTACTTCACCATCCCGGCCTCCAAGAGCCAGGATCGGGTTGTCGGTCCTGGGCAGGGGCCCTCGCAGCACTGGCAAGGCATGGAGGACAGAGAGCGCCTCCCGATGGTCGACAACATCCACAACAGCATGCAGGTAGAAAAGCATCACCAGTAAATTTACAAAATAAGAGAGGAGCTTTTATTATTAAGCGCACACCCTGCTCTCTTTATCACATATGCCATTTTTCTCTCCTCTTATTGGGTGTTTTCATCTCTTCACAGCGGGTTAACCACTCCCAGGAGGAGTTGTACCCCCCACCAGGAGGTATGAGGCCGGACGAGCGCATGCAGCCGCACTACCAGCAGGACTACCAGCACCGGGACCTGGACTACCAACACAGAGATCTCGACTACCAGAGAGGTCCACCAGGAGGTAAGAAGAAAGAGAGACCTCACAGAGAGGATGACAAACAAAGAGCTGTGTCACCTGGTATTTTGGCATGTATTAACCACCAGATTATGTAACAGCTTAGGAGGTTTCAGCATCCAGATGTTCCTCTAAAATGTAATCAAATGTGATATTATTGTTTTTTACATTATGTAATATACACTCAATACCTCATTCAGGATGACAAAGCAAAAAAAATGTGACATTCACCCTTAATCTGTAAAATGAGAACTCACAGTTTTCTATCACTTCATTTTGTTATGATGCGCTCAACAGAGCTTCCTTAGCTAGGATTGTGAAATGAAATGTAGCCTCGTCATCTCACTAAAGCTTTTACTCTTTCTATGAGTTTAGTGGCTGAGTGCTTGCTGGTTCAATCTGAATTATTTAGTTTTACCTTCAAATAGCTTTTGTTATCATCATGGACCTTAGCCCCATTTGTGACCACACCATTTATTGCTTAACTTCCTGATTCGGTCACATATTGAAGTATTCCACAAGTAAAAACAATATTTTAACCTGTTTTTCAGCTTCAGGTTGCACAATGAAATCTTTTTTGGCATGTGATAAAAATCATGTCACAAGCACACAAGGATCAAATGTTTGCTTGAGAGTGAAATAACATTTAGACAGTTCACACTAAAATTGGTGACCAACATTCAGATTTGCACACTTGACAGTCACTGTGTCCACTGACGGTGTTTCTGTGTAGGTGTTGGAGGACCCGACCACTGGGCCCCACAGCCGCAGGTGTCCTCCTCGTTGGAGTCATCCACATCCAGCCAGGAACACCTCAACTTCTCAGCCTCCTCCTCCTCTTCCAACAAGACTCAGAACCAGAAGACGGGGCCGGGCCGATGGAAAACGCCCAACACGCCTCACACTGGACCGCCACATTCGGTCCAGCCGCCATCCCGCTCTGACCTGCCCCCTCCTCCACCACCGCCCCCAGCACCTTACCCTGATGCTTATGACCCCTACGACCCACAACCTGACCTCCCACTCCCTCCACCTCCCGCTGCCATCGCTCCCGTAAACGCCCAGCAGGCTGCTGACCGCAAGAAACGTGAGGAGCAGCAGCGCTGGTATGAGAAGGAGAAAGCTCGGCTCGAGGAAGAGAGGTGGGGTTTCTTTTTGTTATGATGAATTCTTTATGATCTTTACAAGGTGTATTTAATTTATTAGACAGTAAACAAGATAAAAATAACCACTACTATTGATATTCATTTCCAGGGAGAGGAAGAGGAGAGAGCAGGAGAGGAAGCTGGGTCAGATCCGGGCCAACCCCGTCATGCCTGTCCAACCTCACAACAACGGAGGATCTATGCCTCCTCCTCACCACCAGCCCCCTCTGCCCTCTGTGGTCCCGCCCCAGCCTTACCTCCCCCCACAGCCTCAGCCCCAGCCGCCCCCGTCCAGACCGGAGAAGCTGGCCAGCCTGCCGCGGTCAGCTGTTCCTCCCCCCGGCAGTGCCGCCAACCCTGCTGGTAAAACATCCAAGTCAAACCTTTTCTTACAGTCCATCTCTTAAACAGTGACTTCTAGACATGTTAAGACAATAAATCAAACGCACTCTGCTTGTAGGCATGGACACGGTGATCAGGGAGCTGTTGCCGCAGCAGCAGCCTCGGACCATCGAGAGGCGAGACCTGCAGTACATCACCATCAGTAAGGAGGAGCTGACGTCCAGCGACAGTCTGTCTCCGGACCCCTGGAAACGAGATGCCCGCGAGAAGGCGGAGAAACAGCAGCAGCTTCACATCGTCGACCTGCTGGACAAGGAGATCCAGGAGCTTCAGGTAGGCGCTGTTTAAGCTCCATTCACAGGGACTCAAACTTTGTGATGGATTCAGGTCGGTGGTGCTGCTCAGTCCAGATCTGAGCATACTTTATTCTTCCAGGCGAAGCCGGAGCGGACAGCGGAGGAGAGCGATCGCCTGAGGAAGCTGATGCTGGAGTGGCAGTTCCAGAAACGGCTGCAGGAGTCCAAGCAGAGCGACGAAGATGAAGAGGAGGAGGACGACGAGGACGTGGACACCATGATGATAATGCAGAGGCTGGAGGCTGAGAAGAGAGCCAGGGTAAGACGGGGGGGCGGGACAGGATGGAGAGGCCGGAAGACAGTAAATGGACAAAGAGAAATAAAAGAAAGTGCTGAAGGAAGTAGAGGAGAGATGAGTTTTAGAGACTGAGAAAGCCAAAGATATGATGAGATGAGAATAAAAGAGGTGAGAGTAAATGACAGGAAAAGCTGTAGAAGACGTAAAAACAGAGACAGGAAAACGTATCATGCACAGAAATAAAACAAGTAATAATCCTCATCAGCTCACAGCTCAGAAACAAATCAGTAGTTCAGTACACGAGGAAGGGCGAGCCACAGGAAATCAGGCTGATGGGGGGGTGGGGGGGACAAAACCGGCTTTCAAATGCTAGAAGGGGAAATGAATTCCTCTGTGGCAGCGCTCCCACTATGAATGTCCTGCAATGTGCATCTGCAACATGCTTCTGTCATCGCTTTGCCATGCTGAGCTGCTTAAATCTGATTGGCTGGAGGGGTGGATGGGTGGGAGGGAGTGGGGGGGCTTGGGCAGGCAGGTAAGGTGATGTTTTTAAGGCTTCATCCACATCGCGGACAGAAATGTGTGAGGACAGGTAAAGACCACACGTGGGTTTGAACGTGTGGCGGTTCAAACTTCCTGCAGATTTTTTTCTTTTTGGCTTCCTTCGCTCAGCACGTGTGCTTAGAGACAGATGGAAGTTCAAACAGCTGTTTCCTGCTGCGATAACACACAACAATTAGTTTGAAGTGAAAGGACAGTATCAGTTTGTACTCTCCTCTAAGGATTTTCCCATGGATAGCAGAAATGAACCATGGCCATAGTGCCGCTGGTCCCATTTG
Source organism: Amniataba percoides (assembly GCA_037176925.1). Taxonomy (NCBI): domain Eukaryota; kingdom Metazoa; phylum Chordata; class Actinopteri; order Centrarchiformes; family Terapontidae; genus Amniataba; species Amniataba percoides. The sequence continues at coordinate 15,650,892 of JBAJHX010000031.1, read as the reverse complement.
TCTGCATCCTGAATGGATATTTATGACTATTTAATTAAATATTTTTATAGAGCTGGATGATAATTACATCCCATCTTGATCTCTATTGTATTTTTACTGAATACTGAATAAAATTTTAGCACTTAAATCACTTTTACATGTTTCAGAAGAAAATCGTAGTCCTTTGTAATTATTTTAAAGCTTTATTTTCTTTATTTCTGTGGTGAGGGTGTCAGAGTACACTGCCGTGTGTGGAAGCTGTGTTTTGGATCTGGTTTAGCTGGATGTTGTTGAATCTGTGAGGGTGTGGTTGTATGACTGTTGATGTGGTTGGTTTTGTATCCTCTTTTTTTAAATAATACTTTAAAACTGATCTTCTGGATTTCATGTCCTGTATTTTTTTAATTAAACCCTCTGGTTGCAAGTGGATGTTTACAGTATACCTGGCAGCGACAGATCAGATGACATCAAGTTTATTTATAGTTATAGTTATTTAGCCCAAAATTTGCCCCAAAGGGTCTTTACAATCCAGACTTTACCATCCCCAATGTGGAACTTTATCAACACTTGGAGTATTTTTATTTATTTTGTGCTCAGATGGCCCTTTTTACTGAATAAGTTAGATTGAAGTGGTGTTTAAAAAGAGTTTAAATGTTTTCCTGGTGCCCCTTAAGAGTAACACTCTTTGCTCTGATGCTTAGAGGGTTTTGGTTTCTTACATTGCACAATAAATATCTGCAATCCAATGGAGGGTCATGGAACACAATATACTATTCTGCTCACACCCTTTATCTGGAAAACAAAATGTGGACACCTCAGGAAGAATAAATGCAGAAGTAATCACTTTATGTGATTAAAAAATAATAATTGACCAAAGTAATGAACATTTGTATCAATTAGTCTTTCAGGTTAGTTGTTTTTTTTTCGCATAATCAATAAAGCACTTGTTGATTTGATGGATTAGGGAGATCTTGAACAGCTGTGAATCAGCACAATGGAGAAACTTCAGCAATGTTTTTACTTTACTGTTTGTCCTCCCCCTCCCTTCTTTTATTTCTACTTTCCTCCTCAGTTTCTTCTTCCTCCTCCTTCCTCCCCTTCCTCTTTTCGCTAACTTATTTTTATTGATTTATCTCCTCCACGCTTTCCTGTTCACTTTTTGGGTATTTTCCTTTTCCTCCCCCCTCTCCACCCCCTGTCTCACTCTCTATTCTCTTCTTCTTCTTCAGCAGCAGAATGCTGTCCCAGCTATCTCTGTTCTAGACTTGGTATGTTCTTCCTGTTAATGACGAGTATCCTCTCCCTGCCCTTACATCACTTCCTGTTTTCTGTCTGGGCTGCCCACCTGCCCGTGTTTCCTATCTGTCTCTCCCCACCCATCTGGACTACTGTCGTCGTTTTCATTGGGGGTGGGGTCGGGGTTGGAGGCAGGGCCGTGCCATGATGAGCTAAAGAGCAGCCGGTCATGGAGAGGGCGTCCTGGGATGCTTGATGTTGTTTGGCTGGGGAAGCTGTCCATCTCTTTGTCCACTCAAAACAACTGCTGGGAGGGGGGGCGACGAAGTGAAGTGAAGCTGCTATTTTCAAAATCGCAAAATGCAGCAACGCTTTCCGTGCTGGTAGAGTAGCAGAGCTGAGGGCGGAGCGGTTCTAGTCAGCAGTGATGTTTTGAGTGCATATGGAGGTGGAGCCTGCATGGCTGAATGCATCACAGGGGGCGTCCAGGTCAAGGTGCATGCATGATGGTCCTGTAAGCCCCCGGCGCTGCCTGCGAAGGGCCTCGTCATGATGTTGTAGTGTCTGTCCATCCATCCATCCATCCATCCATGTGTCCATCCATCTGTTTGTGACCAGCTTAGCCTCTTTCTGTACTTTTGTTAAAGGGTCCGTTCAAACAAAACCAAAACACATTTTCTCACTTGGCTCTTGCCGTTGTTATCGATCTGTCAGATGGATTTGCTGTTATTCATTCAGCTTTTAGGTATTTTTGTGTGAATCAACATAACACAGGTAAATAGAAAAATCACATTAAAAATATCTCAAGAAAAACCAGGGAAGGAGCAGACTCTGCTGCTGAGTGAGCACTCACAAATGGTCTTCTTTTATTTCTCTTGTTAGAAAATAATTATAATTGTATGGTTCATGTAAAGATATGATACTAAAATCAATGAATATGCAGTTACGTAATAATAAACTTAAAGTAGATTCAAATTAAAAGTAAGATAAATACAAATACATTATAAAATGTTACAAATAAAAATGACAAAAACTTTAAATAAAATAAAAAATCAAGAAGTTGAAATAAAACAAAGAATAAATATTAAATTAGATAACAATTTTCAACCATCAAAACTAATTGATTATGCTCTAATATACAATTAAAAAATGCAGTACAAAAGTAATAGACTAAAACAGGACACACTAAATAAAAAACATTATAGACAAACAAACCAGGCTATGATATATCCTTTATAAAGGTAAATATAATCTAATGCAGTTAGAACTCTTTAGTCCTCATAAACTAAATGTCCATCCATTCGGGTGGAGGCAGGATGAGACAGAGTAGAGAGTAGTAGTCCTGCTTGGATCGATTGGGGGGGGGGGGGGGTAAGCTGGTGAACATGATGCTTTGTAATTTGGCTGAACTGACCCTTTAACCACCATCCAGCCCAGAGAAAGGTGTCTGTTTGTTTTGTGTGTCCAACGGGTTTGTGTTGGGATGGTTTTGTTATCAGAACATTTCTGCAGCAAGCTTGCAGTTACTTCAGATACGCTTGATTTCCTTCCCTTCTCCTGCCCAGCGGGACCTTTTAATGGTTTGTGCACAAACAAAATCAAACACACCTCAGGTATCTGAAAGAAGGGCTGTCTTTGTTTTCGCTCCTGTTCTGGTTGCTGTTGTTGTTGCATGTTGTTGTTGGTGTCTGCATGTTCAGCAGTGTAAGTGTGTGGATGTGTGTGAGTGTGTCTGTGCTGTGCGTTTGCAGTGCACACTGCTCCTCCCCTCTGGAGCAGTCCTGTGAAACAAATCCAACCTACCTCACGTTACACCAAAGATGTCAGTGTACATTTAGTGTCCAAGCAGTTAAACACAGCAGCTGTGTTGAGGAAAGAGTTTGTGTGTGAAGGACACGCGATTCTTGTTTTACTAATTGTTTCCTTGTTTGCATGTGTGCTTGTCTTTGCGTGCCTTTTGGCATGTTGTTCTGTGTGTGTGTGTGTGTGGGTGTGTGTGTGTCCGATCAGTTGCAGGATGAGGAGCGACGGCGTAAGCAGCAGCTGGAGGAGATTCGTAAGCGGGAGGCGGAGGAGCGAGCAAAGCAGGAGGAGGAGAGGAGGTGGAGGGAGGAGGAGAGAGCCAAACGAGAGGCCGAGGAGAAGGTCGGTTTGTCTGTCCGTCAAACTGCTCCAGTTGTTTGACTTACGTTAATGAGAATTAATGATTTTAGGATGTTTTGTTTTGATACCGCAGCCATTTGTGAGTCAGCCGATCCATCAGGAAATCAGAATCTTCTAAATATCTTTTATTCATTTCCTGTTTCCTTACAGTTAAAGGCGGTAAAAGCCTGTAAGATCTTATTTAGTCCATCATTCAATACTACAGCATGCTTTTCCTTTGGAAGAACAACAAAGATCAAATAATGCATTCATAGAAAAAGCACATTAAAGAGTTTAGATAGCTATCAGCTGCTACCTGAATCTGAGTGTTTACAATATAGTGGTATTCATCATTTAATTTGGCAAGTAAATAAAGTGTTTTCCCAAAATGAAATGTTGAGCTATTCCTTTAAAATGAAAGGTTTAATTAGATTAAGGTACAACAATCTGTCTGCATAAATATAAAGTATAAGTATAAGTATATAAAATATCAGTCTAATTTTAGGATGTACATTGACTTTGGAAAATATTCAGATCCCTTCATTTGTTGCAGACTTTATTGTATTTTAGTTTTAAAATGGATTCATTTTCCCTTTGTGGCAATTAATCCTGCAAACAATAACCTACATGCCAGAGTAAAGAGTTTGTTTTCCTTGTGGGTCATTGAGTGCAGAGTTAATTACTGAAATAATTAATTAAATCCACCTGAAAATGGAGCTTTAAACCTTCATTACAGTTAAGTGTGAAACAAGCGAGAGGGTTCGATTACTTTCCAAAGCCACTGTATGTACTGTATTCTTAATGACTTGTGTTTTCTCCTTCCTTTGTCCAGGTTAATATAAACTATATAAACTTTATACAATAAGATGTGTAATAATATAGAAATATTCCAGTTTATTACATTTGACATTATTCTAATTTTGGAGGTTTTAAATGACCAGTAGTCTGATCTGGTGTCCACCCACCCATCTCTGTCTGATGTGTTAAATCAAACATATTCAGTGTTTTTTATTGTCTTTGTGTCGTGTCACCATGATGCCATTATTTTGGTGCATTTGTCCTGTGAACCGTAGACCACCGATCACACCACTGGTCCTTTAAAAGACAAAACTTCAGCACCAAAAGAAACACTTTCGGAATCAATTAAATATATCTCCTTGTTGACGTTAAAAGGTAGAAAGAAAGTGCCTCACAGAGAAGTTTTACTGCTAAGTTATTTTGCTTTTTTTTGAGAAAGCGATATTGTTTATGAAGATGTTTTGACTGTTAATCTGATGCTGTTTGTTTATTGTAAAATTGTCCAATTGCATGTCCTCATCCTGTGCACCCCCCACCCTATGTGATGTGTTGCCGTGTCATGTTGTTGTGTGCTCCCACCCACCTTAAGCATGGGACTCTCATCGTGTTGTCGTTGTTGTCGGTGTGTGTCAGGAAGTTAAGTTATTTCAGTTATTTTTGGGGAAGCAGTTATGATTTTGTGAGGGTTTTTTTTTTTTAATTTACTTTTATTTTTTTGTCATCATTTCCATCCAGCATCGCTTTAGAAACTATGTTTAGGGAATGCTGCCCACCCTCCCACTTTTCTTCTGGAAAAAAAAAAAATCCCATATGCTTTATATTCAATTCATGCACACACACACGCATCCCACACACAGAAACCACCCACCTGCCTCATCCCCGCCCTCAGCCATCCATACCGTACATATTCAGAAACCCAACCACCCACTCATTCAAACCCACACACCCACTAATCCCTCCCAGTTTCTTCAGATTCCAACTGGGGCCGGTTCAACCACGAAAAGCAGGCTCGGATACATCCACAGGCCTTTTTGAGGACATACATATATATACACACGATCTCGACTACATTTGGCCTTCAACACATGAAACGTGAAGATAATCTGACATCAAAAGCATCAAGATTGAGCACATGTGATCCCGGAGCAGCTGGCTGAGCTCCAAAGCCAGAAATCCAAACATCCACATCATCCCTCCAGTGTAGATTCGCGTGTAACATCACAGGCCTTTCTCTCTCTCCCTCTCCCTCTCTTTCTCTTTCTCTCTCTTTCTCTCTCTCTCTCTCCCTCTCTCTCTCCCTCTCTCTCTCCCTGAAGTGGGGATATCAGAGCTCGACCGCCGGAGCCAGGGTGGGCTCGGCTCAAAAGACCTAACCGCAAACCATACAGTGTAAACTGGGGGAGACGCAGAGAACCAAGGCACATATGGACACACACACATACACCCCCACAGTGTCGAGGGAAGGGGGAGATGGTGGTAGACAGGGTGGTCCAGGACACCAAGATTGCGATTAACTTCATAGATATTGTGGAATTAGAACAGGTTCTTCTTTCAGATTGGTGCAGATGTTAAAGTTGATTTTTGGTTTAGTTTGCGACTCTCTGATAAACTTCATAGAATGAAGTCCAATGAAGGACGACTAGTCTGTATCAGTGCCGACTGGTGAACGTGGCAAACCAGTCCAGCTCAGGGGCGACATTTATAAAACAGTGTTCAGTGGTGATTTCAACACTGAAAAACTCTTCTGTTTCCTCCACCAGCTGACTGTCATCAGATTCAAATGCTGCCAAATCCTGTCAGACTCAATTTAAAATACCACTTTAAAACTTAGCTCACCCACTTCACACCATTAAGTAGGACCAAAACACAAATGCCTATCATGTGAATTAACCAAAACTGGGCCAAAATTTTATAAATATATGAGATCATTTCAACATCAGTTTATTTATTTATTTATTTATTTTTGATTGGACCATTTTATAAATGAGGCTCCTGATCTAGGACCAGCACGGTTCAGTTCTGTCAGGCTGGTATGTTTGGTGGACTTGGTTTTTGTACTGCATTACGTCTCTGTATGTTTTGAGTAAAGCGGGAGTGTTCAGGCCCAGAAGAATCTAGTTGGACTTGTGTGGTTTGGACCTGTGTTAGAGGGCCGGGTGGTGGAGCTTTTTGACTGGTTGAGTCCTCAGTCATATTTGTAGTTGATTAGCCGGTTAGGGTCCTCTGCTGTGGTGAGAGGCAATGGGAGTGGAGCTTACTAACAGGTTGTCCCTCCCCTAGAGGAGACAGGAGGAGGAGTACTACAATCGCCTGGAGGCCGAGCGGCGCCGGCAGCACGAGGAGGCCGAGAGAAAGCTGCTGACGCCTGACGAGCCGGCCGGTCTGTATCGGCCCCCGCTGCCCCGGGATTACCAACCCCCCGCCCCCCACAACCCTACTAACACCCCCCCGCCCCCCCCACAAAGAAACACCTCCTACCTCAAAACCCAGGTCACCTCCCCCGACACGCTCTACACCGCCAAGTTTGTCTCCTACGCGGGCGATGAGGAAGACGAGGAGGAAGGCAAGGAACCCACCAAAGCAGGGAGTGGCGGCGGCAGCCAATCAGGTCAGGGGAAGCTGTCGGCGACCCGGAAGTCGTATGGCGACCTCCCGGCCACCGCCTCACCCAATCACAGCAGGCCTCAGCCGCCGCCCACTGCGCGCAAGCCCCGCCCTCTCTCTGACGGCATCTTCCTGTCTGGCTCGTTCAAGCCGCCAGTCAACAACTCCAACAGTACAGGTCCCCCCCTTCCTGCCAAACCCAGCTCCGTCCCCCCAGGAGGCTTTAAAGGTAGACTCAGAGAGAGGAGAGAGGAGTCAGGCTCGCCACAGCGCCCTCGACAGCTCCCATACCTCCCTCTCATTCACTCATCTCTTCATTTACTACCTTCATAGTTTAGATTTGTGTTGATTTTTTTGCCTTCTTCTTTTTCAGTAGAGAGGTGTTCTGCCTTTTCGTTTCCACCGTCTACTTTTTTTCCCTTCTTTATATGTTTGTCCAAAAATATTTTTTTATTTTTGTCGCCAATCAGTCTCTCCGTTCATCACTTTTATGTTCGTTATTTTCTGTGTGGAAATTTTCTTCCCTCTCCTCAAGCAAATCAGATTGTATTTGTTTTGTATTTTTTTTAAATGTTGGTTTGTTCAAACACCTCCTCTTGTTCCCCAGTAATTTTTAAAAAAATTTTACTTTCCCCTCCTCATCTTCCTCCCAATCACACTTCCCCCTCGATCAGCACTAGTGACCAGAAAAAGCAATCGATAATCACGCCACCACTTTTTTGCTGCAGATTGAGACCCATCAGAGCCAATCATAGTACTGTTGGTGTTGTCGCTCGCCGCCTCCTTTGTGTCTGGTTTTTGTTGCTGCTTGGGACTCGGGGGGCGAGGCCAGCTGTCAGTCCGCCCGCCTGCCCCCTTCCTGCCCCGTGGCTCTGCTTAGCGGTGTTGGCTTTAAAGGGAAGGAGACACACCATTGGCTTTACACACCCCATCAATCACTCGATTAAAAACGACCAAAAAAAAAAGTATCAGCTCTCATTTCATGAACATAAAATGCACACAGCAGCAGTGTGTTGAGTGAAAGGCCTCTTCTTTGTCTGTGGCTGTTTATAAAAATACTTTTTTGCTCTAAATTTTCCTGTCATCATTTTGGATCAAACTCTGAGCTTCTGTGCTCAAATCACAGCGACCCCTAGTGGCAATAATCCATCACAGCTGCTTCTATTGAAGATTTTAAAGGTCATCCTCGGGCCATAGTTCCCTCTAAAAGAAAGATATTAATCATGTGGTTAAAAGTAGTCTTTCTTAACATAGATCAAATATTAAACAGCTGTTTTTCTTGGTTTATCCTTGTCAAATATTGTGTCGAGATATTTATCATAGTTTCTCTTCAAAAGGCCTCATTGTTGGAAAGTGATATCTAACAGTAGAGGAGTCAAGCTGCAGTCAGTTGGCAGCTGCCTCAATTTTTTCCCTCCCAAAATATCCCTCTGTGATTTTACCTCAGACACACCGTCTGTGCAAATCAGTGATATTAAAGTCAGACAAGTAATAATTCAGTTCATCCTCTATGACTTTGTTTGGCCTTTTTTTTAGTAATATGCCAAAAAGAATATTCTATTTGTATTTAAGTCCTCTGGTCTAAATAATTAGTCCCAAGATAAATCTGTTGATTAACCAAAGACACTATCAGTACAATTTTTTTTTTACAGATTTTTTTACTTCACAAAATGATAGTTATTTCTAAATGTTTTTCCTCTAATCTTGGCTTTTTATTTTCTTGCAACTTTTGCGATTATTTAGATAGCCATGGATAAAACCGAAAGAAATCAAAGCTCGGGACTAGAAAGTGTTAAAAATTATACCAATCAAAATTCTTCTTCCAAATTAAAGTTAAAATTTTAGACCAATTTTTGTAAGCAATATTCTGGCAGTGATTTTTTGCGAAGAAAACAGTTGAGTTTTTTGGCTACTTTGATAAAAAAAAAAACATCTGTAATTGTCTAAGTTATGCTCCCATTAAAAAAATCTGATCTTTCTGAACTAAAAGAGCGAAATGTCAAATCATGCAGAGAGAGATATGTGGTCCAAAGCAGACTTCATACTGAGGTGTCAGCAGCACCCTGACTGTCCGTCATTAAGACCTTGAACATCCACAGACAAACAGAGCTACGAATGCAGCACAGTCTGAATGTCATCACTGCCTGAGGTCCAGGAAACGGCTGCCCACTCTTTCAAAATAAACCTCCTCCTGCTCATAAAACACACCCGGGACCTCATGGAGAACCTTGTGTTGCATTTTTCACTCAAATCAGGAAAATGTCCCATTAATGTTCCACTACCTAACACCTAACCCACCCACTCACCTGCCCCCCCCCCCCCACACCTACCCACCCCACCTCCCCTCAAATCAAAATCTGCATGTTTCACCCTCCACCACCGTCACACACACACACACGACCATAAACACACAACACTGCACTCTGGCTGCCAGCAGCTCACCCCAATAACCGGCTTGATGTCTATTGCTTTTTTACTGCCTGTGCGTAGCTTCCAACCAGGCTGCCCCCCCCCCCCCCGCGCTGTTTTTATTTAATCTATTTACCTCTTTGCTTCCTTCTTCCCACTCTGCCTGTCTCTGTTGGTTCCTGTCTGTTAATTTTCCCTCCCAAAGAGCCTAATTTTACTCCCTGTATGTGCTTTGTCGTCTGCCTGTTTCGCCTCTGTCAGCTGATCCGGCTGTCCCTCATTTCGCCTGTCGGTCTGTGTCTCCGCTGTAGCTTCGATGCTGTCTTTAACGCTGCAGCTTTACTAAATCGTTACTACAACTCCCACAGGGCATTGCGGCAGGTTCAGGTGACCAAAAACCGGCACCTGAGTCTCTGGCTTCCCTGACACATGAACCTCCAAATGTATTTGACGAGTGCGATTCGACCAGCTGGCAGCTCCCAAAGCTCGACTGACTTTAATCAAAATGTGGTCCTGTTGAAGCGGAAAAGCTATTTTTTTGTTATCTGAATAACACCCCAAGAAAAACAAATCTGACGCCAGATTGCCTCAGAAGGTGTACGATCTAGAGAAAGCTACAAAGAAAGAACAAACTCAGTTTTCCCCAGAGACGGATGTCCTAACAGAAACTGTGTACCAGTACAGAAAACAGAAAACAATGAGTTTTTTTTGGGACTCCACTGGCCTCCAAGATAACCGAACTGGAGTGAAAGAAAAACATTCACAATCTTTCAGAATCAAAAAGCCAGAAGAGAACATTTTTGCAAATATGGAGAATTTTCAATTGCAGTGCCAAAAGTATAATTTTCTTCTCCTTTGGCTCAACGGAGGAATGTTTCTGGCCTTGAACAAGCGTTGTTTCTCTGCGGTTACTTTGTTCTCTGCCAGTTTGTGTTCATGTGGTTTGAGGCTGAAGTGGGACCCGGACTTGATCCTGTCCCAAAACTATACTTCAGATCTCTCGCTGCTTTTTCACGCTGCAAAAAAACCCAAAGGAAAAAAAGGGTCCGGGAGCTGCCAGCTGGATGAATCCGTCTGGGTTCACACTCCGTCACTGTGTCTGCATCTGAGCCTCCACTTCATCTGAAAGAAAATGGTTAACATGCTTTTGGACACCCAAGTGGAGTAAAAACTGTTCCTGGGGTCGGTACCTGTCATCACCTGGTGGGTCCAACCACAGTTTTCTGTCATTATCACAAGAAGAGAGAAGAAGTCCACTGAATTGTTTGGATCCAGTGGTTCCTATCAACCTGTGGAGTCAAATATTGTGCCACAAAGAGAGTCTGCAGGCTTTTATTCTCTCAATTTAAAAACCTTAGTTTGATTTGTTCCTGCTCACTGTTTGAAAGTGTGGTCACTGGTGGAAAATCTTGCATCTTAGGATAAAGCTACTTTGTCAACAAATCTCATGAAAACACCAAAAACATGAGTGAATGAAGTCCATCCCTCAATACCGAGTAACTTCCAGACACACTTATCCAAACTGGAGATGTTAGAAATAAATATTAAGAAGCTTTGAGTAAAGCTTAGTCAAATTAGAGTAAATAATTTATTTGTTCGGGACTGTTTTCAGTCTTGGATTAATACACATTCAGTGCTTTAGTGAGAATTCATCAACTCTTCAGGAGCAGTGCTACAGACCTACATGTTTAGGTGGCACAGTGTCCAATCCAATCCAGAAATACTTTATTCAAAGCACAATAATGACAACAGGAGCAGCTGTAAATATTTTCTGAATGTTACAAACAAGCAAATGTGATTAATTGTAAAAATCTTGAATCTGAATTGGTGCTTGTTAATAGAATAAAGTGATTGTATTTTTTGGTCTTTCTGTGAGATTTGTTGCCAATAAGATAATTATATTAAAATAAAATACACCAGACTGTAAAACCCCTTAAATCAGCAGACTGGGACTAAAAACCTACAGGCTTGTGTGTCACATAGTTGTGAAGCACTTGGGCAGATGTGGCTTCGGCTGTGTCTCCTGGATGTTGCCGGAGTTTGGAAAAGACACAGGGCAGGGACACGTGAGCCAACTGATTAACCTCTCCTCAGGGGTCAAAGGTCGGGGTCACCCTCTTTATGTCAGTTCCACGGGCTTTAACTGAGCCTGATATCACAATATTTGACTTTTGTTTAAGTCTGCAGGAGCTGAATTAGACTGATTTTTTGTTCCACTTTGGATCTAAATGACAAAAGGTAAAACACTGATCCAAACATATGGATGTTTTAATTCCAGTAGCACACAATGTCAGACATGTTTGACGGTGACCTCGGCCTCAGATCCCCTTCGACACTTCCACAGACCATTTTCGCTGCTTTGGAATGGCCCTTTAACAGCTTTTTAACGCCCTCTTTCTCTTTTTCTTGGCTCGCTGCTCTAGTTCAATGAGATCTGACTGTTTCTGCCTAATGCTTCTCCAGAACTCCCTCTCTTCCTTCCTTCTGCTCAGGCTGGTCTGTGGGAAATGAAGTGATGTCGACCGGAGAAGCTGCTGGTTATGTCTCACCAGGATCTCTTTTCTAAAATCGATACTAATGCGGGAAAATACAAGGAAGTGAATTTTTGTGCAGTTTGATCACAAAGATAACTTGTAAAAACTAAGTTGTGGTAATGGAAGATACCAGAGACCAGAGATCTTGACAGCCATCACCCAGCAGCTTCTCCCTCAGATGTTTTTCGAATTCAAAAATCTGTGTATATGAACGATGCTGACTCTCGTCTCACTACTCTGTCTGTCTGCTGTGTGACTCCTAAACCTCGGACAGGATTTAACTCGTACACTGGAAACTCAGCAGGAGTTGTAGGATCGGGAGAAGTCTACAACGACCCGCGAGACAAATGGACGAAGAGGTGAAACTCCCTTTTTTTTCTATTGCTGTTCTCTGGAACAAGGATTAATTCACCCAAAAATGTCAATTTATTTCACTGTGTGTGTGTTTTTAAATGCATAGGGATTCAAGTTTAAACAACAAAAACACCTTGTAAAGGCTCCTCATGCGTGATGGCGATGGGAATCAGACAGCTAGTTTCTTTCAGATTAATTCAGTTACATAACTGAGTGTTATAAAAACACTGTTAAGATATCAGTGAAGACTTATTGTTTTGTTACGAGCAAAGAAATCAGTGAGCACACTGAACCTACGTAAGTGTATTTTAATCAGTGAATTTTTATCTTTAGTTTCATATTAATGCTACACTTCACCTTCCTTCTAAGTATTATCATTTTTCAGAGTCCTTTTATCCCCTCTGCTCTCCACAGTGGTGCAATTTATCCAGTATCACTTTTGCCTTTGAGTAAGGGCATTTCTCACATTTCTCTGATTAACAATAAATCCAGAAAATCGGTGGGTGTAAAATAATTATCTGTGTGTGTGTGTTGCAGTCAGGAGCAGGAGAACTCGATCCCCAGCGGTGCTCCGGAGAGTCTGACCTTCAAGGAGCGCCAGCGTCTCTTCTCTCAGGGGAAGGAGGTTTCCAACAAGGTCAAGGCTTCACGCAAACTCATGGAGCTGGAGAACGAGCTCAACACCAAGTAGCTGACCCGAGCCTTTCGCCGCCCCAGCGCCACCTTAACAACAACAACATCACCACGGTAACGTTAAGGTGCTCCTGGGGGGGAAAAAAAAAACGGGTCGAGAGAGCAGGCGCTCGCTTCCCTACCACTGACCGTCTCCTCCTGTTTGTGTTGTTTTCCCCCTTTATTTTTTTTTATTTTACTCATTGAATAACTGGACTGTTCACTTTTTCGACGTAGCTATATCGTTGCAATAGGAGAGACATTTATGGCTTAAAACTTTCTTCCCCTCGTTAAGGTCTGTCAAAGATATATAATGATAAAGCACTGTAAAAAAGTTTTAATTGTATCTAGTGAGAATTTGAGAATCACACGACAAAGGGGGATATATTTTTGTTTATACAATGGTTCTTGGGGCGAGGGATGGAGAAAGGTTTGTTCTCATTTTAATTTTTTTTTTAAATAGCTCACTAAAATATGAACAATTTTACGGTGTCATTTTGTGCTCTTTTTCTGCATCATGTTGTTTTCACACTTTTAATTTTTCTTGCCAGCAGAAATGCCCACAGTTGAGCTCCAGACCAATCTTAATTTTTATTTTCTTGTTTTTTTTTTTGTTTTGTTTTTTTAATTCATTTCTCAGTGAGTGGAAACACTGTTATTTCATTCCGTAGCCAGAAAGCATGGGATTTTTTTGTGATGTTTTAAAGAAAGATTCTCCAGAGGTGGATCAGACAGTCCAGAATAGGATCTTTAAGTGCACAACATTACTGTAAATATTTGGGTCCACAACTGTCTCACTCTTTTACTACTGTAGAAACCTGCCAGGCTACTAAAAACTGCAAAACTAATGTGATTTAACAGCATTTTGGTGACAGATAACCCAACAGGAAGTTCTGCGAAAACTGGACTGTCTCCCCGCTGCTCCTCACCGTCAGTGGAGTTCGATTTTTTAATGTTTCGCCCCAATCTGAGGAAGCATTAATTTTATTTTATTTTAAAATCTAATAGTCATTTTTTGCAGAGTTGTGTGAGATTAATTTGACTGATTGTATCTTTAAATTCAAGCCAGAAAAAGGAGTTCTTTCACTCACAATGTGATTCATGTTGGTTTTCGCAATAAAAAAAAAAGAATTTAAAACTACTCTTTAAGTCCTTCTTTGCTTTACAGATATTTATTTCAAACTTTGTGGGAAAAACACTTGCACAAAAACTTGTTTTGAATATTAAATATGTATCTGCAAACTGTTTTGAGAAGTGGATTACATTTGGGACCTCTCGTACTCTGGTAATAATCTGTGTTTTTTCTGCATTAGAGACAGAAAAGTATTCTGATTTTACCAGCTGTGGTTTGGAGAGATCCAGATGTTTTTTTTCAAGGACTGGAGTTAAGGTGAAAGAATTGTGATTGTACAAATATATATACTCACAATTTCCATAATCACATTCACCACCACCGCTGCTCTGCTGATGTAGAAAAGGAACGCACTTCGAACCCTGGTGTGTCTCCCCCCAACTTTAAAAAGAAAACTAGTGAAGTTTCAAATGTATCTCTCTTCTGCAGTTTGCTTGAGTGACTCCATCCTGTGTGTGGATTTCTTTTATTTTTCTCTCCGGGAGCCTCCACTAAAACTGATTCTACATGATGAGATAAGATGCTGTTATAATAACTGACCTGTAAAATCACTACAGACGTGTCTCCTCTCTCCTCCCCCCACCGCAACAACAACTACTCCTTTTTTGGTTTCAAAATGAACTGAATCATTTAAATGGTTTCATGTTTAGCCTTTTGTAAATCATTAATAAATACAGATTTTTCAACAGTGCAGGCTGGAAGTGTGGTCTTTTGTCACTGCCAAAAATATACAGTTATTTTTCAAGAAAAAGTTAATTCGACCTTGATCTGTGCACAACTTCATGCAGAAGGGGGTCAGTTTGAAGGATTTGATTCCAGTTGTAGTTTTTATTGAACAAAAAAATAGTTAATTGGAATTTGAACTGAGTATTTTTAAATACTCGAACTGAGTATTTTTAAATACTCACTTTAAATAGTATTTTAAGTATTAAATAATATTTTAGAATACGTTACTGTTTATTTTCAGGGTCTTAAAAAAACTATACACAATTTAAAACAAAAAAAAAAAACACTTCAATTAAGCCTCACTTCAAAATATCACTCATATTCTATCCTAAATTATGCATTTACGTGTAACTCTGCTGGGAGGATTTTTTGATACTGAACATTTAGTTGCTCTTTTTCCCCCTTTTTTAATGTGTAATGCATTATTTTCAGTGTACTGTTGTAGCTTTTACTGAAGTGCAAAGTAATCGTACAGTATTTGTAACTCGTCCCTTGTCTGTGATCAAAAGTATTCAAAAAGACGAATATTACATTTCAAGTGGATCTTTGAATTCACACAGGTGCGTTGTACCGTTTACCAGGAAGTCACCAAGCTTGATAACAGTTCAACGTGCTGACGTCACGCTGCGTCAGGGTGTGTCGTAAGGAAACGCACATGGCGGGAAGAGTGGAGCGTTCATGTGACGTTACGCGCTTCAACGTCTGTGAGTTCTTGATTCTAGAACGTTACGCAACCTCCGAAGGTTCCGGGCGTTTTATACGTCATAGTGTAAAAAAATCGAAGTAAAAGAACCAATTTCATACTTTGTAAATACAATTATCAGATGAAATGACGTGGATACGTTTTTTTACGTTTTAAATGGTATGTCATTTATTCATATACGTATGTCAGGATGGCCGAGCGGTCTAAGGCGCTGCGTTCAGGTCGCAGTCTCCCCTGGAGGCGTGGGTTCGAATCCCACTTCTGACAGAAACATTTTCTTAGAGCACACCTGAAGAAACGGCAACAAATTTGTACAAAATTTAACACCTCAATATTACGTAACTTAAATACAATTCAATAAATTGCCCCTCTCTCTGTTTTGTCCCTTGCTCCAGTTTCTTGCATTTTGAAGCTCTGCTTACAATCCAGCAGTGCAAAATGTAAATTCTTGTAACTTTTCACCCTGGATTTTGTTTATCTGCATCACTTTTGGTACTTATTCTCTGCACTGAATCGAAGGAATTTTATTTACCAATTTCTATAACCTCTTGTTCACAACTGATAAATTTTATATTTGATTATAATATTTTTCTCAATTAAAAAAAAAAAAAAAAAGTCAAACCACACATTCCCTATAAAGCTCTGTAGGAAATGTGTTGTTTGACAGAGTGATCTTTCCACTTTGACATAACAACAACATAAAAGCTATTAGGACTTTATCGGTTAGGTGGTCATTATTATGTCACACGTCACACTATAATGTTACCCACTAAAAGCTGCTAAAATCAAAACTTCCTACTAACAAACTATCTTTGGTTCAACAGCACACTCTGGTGGTTCAACATGAACTGGACAGTCATTTCAAGATTTGTTTTTGATTTTTCTCTGCCAAAGTTGCTTTTTTAGGCAGTGATGAGACTGTTATTTCAGTTTCCCCACAGCCCCAAATGAAGAGAAGAGAAAGTATGTGAGGGCAAAAAACGTATCAAACATTTAATTTTGCCTGCTTCATTGCATTCAACTCAAAATGCATTCGACACAAGCCACAAATGTAAAAAGTTTAAACCAAATAACCATTTTTCTTTTTACAATCTGTAAGGAAAAATATTCTCAAAGGTCACCCAAACTCAAAATCAACAAAGTCAACCAATTTCCTATAAAACACGAAATTTAAAATGACACAAGATGTCTGCTTAGTTATCTTTAGCTCACCTTGTAAAAAAAAACACTTCAGTTCACTTCATTCTTTCATAAAGCAGTCTAAAATAGATGCTCAAAATTAACTGAATTAAACATCCACTAAGTTCAGGATCTCTCAACTTAAAAAAGTTTTTGAACTATTTACTATTTACTTACTCAAATTTTTACCTTATGAGAAAAATAACGCTCCTGACCTAACAAATCTTTAAAAAACTATTCAACCTAAGCCAACAAAACAAAATAAAAGTCACTATAAAAAATGCAGGTAAGTTTACACAATGTTTCAGGTTAAATTAAAAGATAGTATTTAAAGTATAATAAATCACTTTTATCTGAATGTGGTTCTGCAGCAACTGTCACACTCAAAGTGCAGAGGCACAACATTTAGCCAAAAAAATTCAACAAGCTCTGGCTTGGATTAATCAGATGCTGAAGAGGTGAAGAGGAATCTCGCTGGTCACTTTAATGACAATATCCAACCACACTCAATCACATCAGAAGACCTGGAGCAGAATAGAGCAAAACAATGTAATACGACTGTAAAACATATTACATTTAAATTACTTCATTTAACTTCCAATCATTCTCTAAATTACACTGCGGAATTGCATTTCTCCACTTTTTCAGGCCAGCAGTTTCACTTTATTTCAAACTGGTATGAAACTGCTTAGTGGTTATCTAACTTTGCAAAAACACTAGTTAAGTGACTTTATCAATGTTGAAATATGTTATAGTGTATAATATGAACCCTGCCTCTTCACCAACAGTATGGGACATATTAAAAGTCTATGCAAGAAGGTAAACAATTCATTATCAATCATGTAGAAATGTATGAAGTGCCCAACAGTACTCAGTACTCAACTGTTTTCTATTACCACTTGGGAGAGAAGGTTACTGGAAAATGATTTAGCAATTCATGAAATTAATAGTGTACCATCATGCTTGTCTCCCTCAAGAATTCTGTGTAATATTTCAATTTCCTCTCATTTTGATAAAGACTTCCAAGAAGGACCACATGAAGCATACATTAGTTTTATTCCTAAAAAAGATAAGGACCTTACATTATGTGAGAGCAGGAGCCCTCCATCAATCTAAATGTAGATGCAAAATTAATTCCATATTTATAGAAAGGAAAATGAAAGATTAAATATTCACGGCAAGAAGAAACCAGTCCTAAAGAGTTAAAATGAATGGAAAGCAATTGCTGGTAAATGTTGGCAGAAAAACAGGGATTAACAATCGACATTAAAAATACAACTATTCTTTCTTACATTGTCTAGACCCAGCCTCAGTGCTGAGCAGCTTCTTCTCCTCTGCTTCATCAGCAGACTCATCTTCCTGACCACACTCTTCCTCACAATCAGCACTATGAGGAGCACTTTTACAGAGGCTCTGTTCCTTGAACCTGAATGTATCAGAAATAACACATTACAGATTTTTGATTAAAATACCATTTTTTATATAAATACTTAAGTTCAAACTGATGTCCTGCACATATAAAACATATTTCTATTGCAGTCCGTTTCTGCTGAATTGACTGTTATTTACACTGAATTTGCAGCTAATATGGTTTTGGTAATTAAAAAACAAAAAAAACAAAAGTAAAACTGGAGGCCAACTACAGATTTCTTAAAATTTTTTGGACCCAGGCAAATATTATATTCTTATATTGCACTTCACTTTTTTCAAATCTGTCATATACAGAATTTAAGTTGATTGTGGAAAAGAAAAAAGAAAAAAAGAGCTGAAGGGTGACTAAAGGTAGCTTCAATTATTAAGTTTTAAAGACATAATACAAGACAATAAGAGCATACCTCAGTTCTAGCATGATGTCTATATAGGTGGCGTGCCCAGCATCCACCAGCTCCTTGGCAACATGGACCGCATTAGCCAGAATATCCACCTTCCAGTGTGTGTTCGATACAAACTCTCTGAAGAAGATCTGGAGGTCCTTTTGGTACAAACACTGCTGGAAGAAGACCTTTGCTTCATCTGTCCACTGTCCATCCACTTTAACTGGCTTCACCCCTCTAAGGATGCAGGGATATGTCATCTTTGGCAGGCTCAATACCTCCTCTGGAAGCCTCTTTAAGTTGAAGCAGTTTTCATACGGCACACATTCGTAATGGCCATAATCCACTAGATTTAGGACCACTGTGTAGTCCACATGTGTGATTTCTGCCCTGCACCACTTTTTCTTAGTTTCTGATTTTAACAAGCAGCAGGTGCCAGGGACGATGTGAGCTTTAGGAAGAGAAGACATGTGTCCAGGGAGGTTGTGCAACATTATGGACACATCGTGCATCAAGTCCTCCAGAACAACACAAAACTCAAAGGGAGTTGTCACTGCAGCAGCAAAGCCAGAGTACACTTTGTCTATGTCAACAGGAGCAAAGACAAGTTGCTGAGGCTGACTGGTGTCCAAGTTGGGTTTTCTTTCTACTTTCTTATTTTGGATTTCAGCAGGTGATGGGACCACCTCTTCATTCTGCTGCAGTGAAGTTTGATGACCGAGGAACAGTCCATTCATCACTATTTCAACCTTCCAAATTTGATCAACTTCTAAATAACATACAAACACCAGCTTGACTTCTTTGCCTATCATTGGTTTGAGAGTTTCATACCACAATTTGTGAGAACCCTCTCTCTCACTGAAGCTTAAGCCATTCATCTTGCACAAAACAGCCAGGTTTGGGATTTTTTCCAGGTCACGACACTGTTGTCGGACTGCAGTGCTAGGAATTTCTTTTGATATTCCATGATCTACAAGGAGGACCTGGCATCGTTCCTGGCCTGTATGTTGAACAACAGCCCTACACCACTGCTTGTCCTCGTGTAAGTGAACTAAGCACTTGAGACCGTGTTTGACATCTTCTTCAGCCACCGTTTTGCACTTGTATAGGTTGTCAGCTATGTAAAATTCCAATGCAGCAAGCAGTTCACTGACCTTATTTAGTCTGACATAAAAATTGCCATTCCTCAGGACCAACAGAACTGTACCATTCTCTGTATCTTTAGCTTGAATAGTTGCATTTATGATAGCTTCAGTCAAAGCACTCTTTGCTTTGATGGAGGATTTTGCAGTTTTCCTTAGATTCTTCTTAGAAACACCTTTGCTCCGGGTTGGTATTCCACTACGGCGTCTGCGGGTTATGACCTTCAGTTTGGGTGACTGTGTCAAAGGTGGTGTTTTCGGCATGTAGTTTTCCCCGTCATCAGTGGGCACCATTTTTTTGGGCTGAATTGTTTCATTTTCACTCATCTTTACTTCACAGGATCTCACTTTTTCTTCTATTTCAGCTAGACTCAGAGACACTTCTTTCTTTTCAGTTTCAGTGTTACTTTCAACACCTGCCTCAAGTGTGGCTGGAAGACCAGAATCTCCATCAAGAATCTCAACCTTGACTTTCCAATGAGTTCCAAACTGACAGACAAAATCAACCATCAGAGGCTTGTCTGTTATAGCAGCAATGAAAGAAGCATCATTTGTGTACATGCTTGTGTCCAATAGGGAGCATGGTATGCTGAATCTTGGCTCAGAGAGATACTCTTTTGGTATGGAGTACATTTTCTCCTTCCCCATGACTGCTGAGTTTCCATAGTCCACAAACTCAACCTTGAAAGAAGAGTTTCCTTCATAGTCCTTCACAGCAGAGCGATACAGATTGCCATCTTCATCATACTTGGCCAGAACAAGGTCACTGATTTTCAAAGATGTGGTAGCCTTCATGGAATCTCTTAAGATACCCGAGTTGAGATCTTCCACCATTTTCAAGATGGCAGGTTCATCCTCTGACAGCTGAAGGAAAAAACTGTGGACCGAGTCAATATGGGAGACAAAACACTCTGCCCTGAAACCATCACTCACTTTTATGTCAGGCAAACACGAGAGCTGAGGGATCTCTGTTTCTTCTTTATATTGTGGTTGCTCTGGTTTTCTGTTCGTATCACTGCATTCACTTTGTTGTTTTACTTGAGAGTTGTTCGGAGGTTTTACAGTGGCACAGCTCTTTGTACCGTTCTCATTATTTTGTTTTACATTTGTGTACGTGTTCTGAGGTTTCCAATAAACATAGTTTTTAGTGTTTTCTTTCTTTTTGCAGGCTGAAACCCTCTGAGTCTCTCTGTGGGCATTTGATTTGGAAGATTTTGTGGAATGCCCTTTCCATAGACTCTGGTACCTGACTGAAGTCTTTATGCCTCTTGTGTGGAGAGTTTTGTGTTTTGTCTTTGTTCTACTTTTGTCACAACTCAAATCTGTCTCTGGTTTAGGTGAAAGACTCAGAATTAGCTCCTTTACTTTCTCATTGATGTTAACATCTCCATCAAACAGTTCAACATCAAATGAACCATCTTCACTCTTTCCAACTATGACAGCTCTGACTTGCTTGTTGAGAACTGCACCATCAAGCCATTCTTTGACATCTGCATAGAGCTCTTCCTTCGACACTGAGGCAAGGGTAAATCTCAAAGCCTGCATGGGTGTGTACAATAACCCAGCAGAGTCTCTGGGGATAAACAGGACCTGGGTTTTCTCAGATATGTTTTCATTTCCATAATCCACAAAAAACACACTTAGATGCAGAGGAGACTGAACAGAATGTGCCAAGGCCCTGTACCATTTCCCATCCAAGTATTTTGCCAGGCACAGTTTCCTCACAACAGCGCTTGTGCTGGAGTGTACCATTTTCTCACTTTCCTCTAAGATTTTCTTTTCAAGCTCCTCAATGATGTAAGTGTTTCTCTCAAGCTGGCAGTAGACCTCCCACTGACTGCTAACGTGAGTGACATAAACTTGCTCTTCATTTCCAGGACTAAGGTCATATGAAGAGAAGACAAAAGACTCAGGAAACACTGTTGATTGTTGCTTTGTTGAGACTGTTGCTTTTCTTGCCAGGCCCTGTTCCAAGAGCAAATTTGTTATGCTCTGTTGGGTCTTGGTGTTGTAAAGGTCCACCACGTTGCAAAGCCCTTTATTTTTCATGTTCAACTGAGAGACAACTTTACATCTGAGATCACTGGCACTGTTGTAGACAAAATCTTTCAGTGTGTTACACACTTCTGGACTCCAATCCCCACAGTTCTTGGGGTCAGCAGGTTCGATTAGGTTGTAAAGGCTGCACCTGTAGGCTTGTTCTTCCAAACAAACGTGTTCTGGCATTATTGTCTGAAGATTATGCTCCCTGATTTGGTCGGTACAGCCCCTGTCAACCCACATCACACTGGCACGATCTTCCCATTTTTCTGTGATAAGGGCTCTGTGCCACATTCCATCTTGAGGTGCCTTTGCGACACAACACAAGTCCCCTGATTTGAGGGGGACTGAATGAGTTGAGTAATATTGCTGAACTTTATCCATCAGTTCCTCGAAAGCTGGAACCTTATCTAGAGGCTGGCACCAGAAATCTGATGGAGAGTTGATGTAAGTGCAACGCACAGCAAAATCACACCCAGGCTTGATGGTTAATGATTTGAACCTAGCAGAGGTTTGTGCCTTCTGAATGTCAGTTTCGCACATTTTCCCTTCCTCCTCCCAACCATCCACTTGCTCTGCATTCCAACTGATGTCTGGTGTGCCACTACATCTTGGGCACTTTGTTTTCTCTTTTTCAGTGATGTTCGTTTGCTCCACAGACTCGGTGTGAATGCTTCTTTTACTTTTCCAGTATTCTGCTTGCTTTGAAGAGAGCAAAAGCTCAGTGATACTTTGACTATTGTCACTTCCCATTTCATAGAGATCAACAACAAATTTGTTTTTTCTCCTCTGGACAACATGGACAAGCAGGGCTTTGTTTGACACAGCTCTTCTGAAAAAGTCAGAGGCAGTGCTGGTCCAGACCTCATCGAATGGAAAAACATTAACAAGAGAACAACAAAACGCAAATGCAGATTTGCTGGCAAGTGTCTCAGGTATCTTCTTGATCAACATGTGTGGCACTTTCTCAATGTTCCCAAAATCAATAAAAAGAACCTCAACGCCGTGCTCAAAAGTGTCTGTCACTACAGCCCTGTAGAAATGCATGTCTTCCTCATAAAGTGCACAGCACAGTGTCCCAAGCTCCAGATTCAACAGTACATCTTCATCCAGCTTCACTTGACTGAAGTGATCTGCCATTTTTATCATCATTTCCTCAAAGTCATCATTGCGTTTTTGTGTTCTGATCCAGAAGTGGCTGGGATTAAGGACATGCTCGACATAGCCCACAAAGACAGAATCTACCTGCACCTCTTCTGCTTCCAGTGTTTTGCCCATTTCTTCACCAATGATGGTCTCATAGTATAAATAGCCTCCCTGAGGTGACACTCCTGTCTCAAACATGGACTCAACCTTCTTTCTAGGAAGTTCTTCAAGAGGCTCCGGTTTGTTCACATGATTATCTTCAGCACCAATTAGTGTGACAGAGTAGAGATGCTGTTCTTCATCAAAACTTTTGATTTCGATATCCAACACTCTTCCAAGCAAGCCTGCCTTGAGCAAACCTAACTGCTGAGTTTTGACCGCCTCATCTTGATCACTCACGGACAAGAGCGAGCATGGAAATGCCATGATGGGTGTTGAATCAAAATCAGGCGGCAGCCTGTGGACATTCTCAACTTTGACAGATTCAAAGAATCCATAGTCAATAAGCAAAACTCTAACTTGAGAGTTGACAGGGAGAAATTGCACAAGGCCTCTGTACCATTTCCCATCCTTGCATTTCACTGAGCACAGTAAGCCCAGGTTTTCCGGAGACTGCTGTTTGTGTTTTTTGGTACTGTACTCACAAATTGCAGCCAGCTTCTTTGACATTTCCCAAAGATCGGTTTCCATACTGGCTAGCTGACAGTAAAACAACCTGGGGTTGACAGCAGCAGTTATACACACTTTAGCACGTGTCCCACAACTCAATCTAGGCCCACAGTAAGACAAAATACCCTCATATCCCTGCAAACCAGATGGTTTAAAGCAAAATTCTTGACCCTTCTGCTTTTCTATGAGTAAGTCTGGAACTGGCTCTATGTTTTGTTTCAATGGCACCTCAGTGAGCATTTCTACCAGGAGGAGGAAAGTGTTTGTGTCCACATGCCTCCCAAACCCATGTCTAACAAGATCCATGTTGATATCAGGGGCTTCCAGTAATAGCACTTTGTGGGGTAAGAGAGCTTGGATGTAGCCTGTGACATTTCTTCCAACCAGGTTTGATAAGTAGTCCTCCATCACAGATTGAGAACTACCGTGAAGCAACAGTACATTTGCAAGAAAGCCGGAAACTATCTTTGGAGGCAGGATGAACAGGTCGTCTGAACATGAAGATATGTTGTTGATACCGACACTTAAGACATTACCGTGATCTATGAGGAAAACATCAAACAAGTCCTCTTTTCGGTTCTGAACTCTTCCTCTGTACCAGCGAGCTGAGGTCAAATCTTCTACAAGGCAAACCTCTCCAACATCCACTGCAGCTTTGGTTTTTGGTACGTTCTGTATTTCTCCCTGCAAGATGTTGTAGTCAAGTTCACATATGGTAAGGTAATGTCCCTGAAAGTGTATCAGGGTTGCTTCAGGATTCCAGTCCAAGTGAGTTAACTTGAGGTCCACTGGCCAAAGAGCACATGGTGCGTATGGACCAGAAGTCTGAGACCTGCAAATAAATGTAAGTAACTTACTTAAGTAATTCTCAAAGGTGTTGATGACTTCTTGTGTGGAGCAAATTTAAGTCTATACTTTGCAATAATTTTCCTCATTCCCTACATAATCAACACTCAGTAATTTACTCTACATTTAGCAGTAAAAGAGATTATGAATCGTCATCATCATCAGTCATTTTTACATTTAAAAATGTTTGGGAGTCCATACATGGGCACTTTTATATTTTCCTGAGGGCACTATAAAATGTAAAACATTTCACACTCAAAAGTAGGCATCAGCTATAACACATATACACACAGCTCCAATACGTGCCAACATCATTTTGCTTTATCCAGATTGTTTTACTTACTTCTGACGTTCAAAGCGCAGCACTGACTGCATGGCTGCAGCATCAGTAAGAGTCACATCTTAAACAGAACCTGAAGGTTAAATATTGGAGATTATTTGACACTGAATGTATGTGCCATCATAAAAAAGCCACAACCTCTTAATTTAAATAACATTTATTCAATTATTAAGTTTCCTATATGATGTACAGACTGTAAAGCCCTTTGATACTGAGCTATAAAACTGATTTTCTTCCTGTTGAAGTAAAAGTAAGCTGTGGTCTGTAGCAGATTCTAATGTGAGATGACTTTGAGATTATGTAAAAAGTGTGCATAATGTATGTTTTATCATAAGCCAGCCAGTTCATAGTCAGTCACCACCATTACCAAAAACAAAGACTGGGACAAACCATGTACGGTCAGTGTGCTATATTGTGAACTGAGGTAGCACATCACATGATGTGGTTAAGCAACATTTGAGTGAAAAAAAAGTAATGCACAACAAAACTTTCCACTTACATCTTAAGAAATCAGATTTGAAAGAGAACTATTTCTAATTTCATCTATTAAATCTCTTCTTTCATTCATTTCTATCTGCGGGATGTTTCTCTTACTGACAGGGTGTTAAACTCAGTTTTTAAGATGCCCAACGGTGGTGCAAGGTAACTAAATACATTAAATTAAATACTGTATTTTAATACATATTTGAGTCATCTTTACTTGAGTATTTCCAGTTCATGACACTCTCTACTTCCACTCCACTCCATTTCTGAGGGAAATATTTACATTATTTTACTCCACCAGAATTACCTGACAGCTGTAGTTACTTTACAAATCAATATTTTACAAATAAAACATCTTAATGTTTAGCATATGATCCAGTGTAAAAACCTACCCTGCAGTATATAAAATCTGATGTTAAAATGTAAACCAGAAAATACAATTAGCAGTTAAATCCTACTTTAACATTAATGAAGGAGTGATAATTACCAGCAAATCTGCGGGATTTCTGTTCATGATACCTAACTAGTATTGTTTTAATGTCACTAATACAACACCATATTTTTTTTCTTTATTTTTCTTTTCTTATTTCTGAAAATTTGAAATGTGAAAGAGCAAAATCCATTTAGTAAGTCTGTTGTGACCTTAAACACATTCATAGACTGTATACATTGATAGAATTATTATTATTATTATTATTATTATTATTATTATTATTATTATTATTATTATTATCATTATTATTGTTGTTCACTTTATCATAATAGGAATATACAGGAATAGCTCACTTAACATCACCACTTACTGCAAGTTTAAGAGAACAATTTGAAATACCCTTGTATGAAAACATAATACTGATCAGGCAAAGCATCCACAAGGTATTCATGATAAATATGAATAAGAAATAAATCATATTTTATTGTTGAGCTGACTTCTTTTAAATGTAATTTAAATAACTTTAGACACATGTGCAGCTAGCTTAAATCTGCAGGGAGCTAACTTAGCACCTTTGACTTAAATAACATCACAGGACTGAAAAACTCGTTTTTAAAAGTAGAAATGTGTCAGGAGAGGATGTTTGGATTAATCACAGAGAGAGAGAGCTGATTTTCATCACATTATTTTAAGAAAACGATAAAAAAAACTGAAGACAAACTGAAGCTAACTTCACATTTCTGCAAACATGTGCTCGGTTTTTCTTTCAATGCTTACTCAGAGACTGAAAACACATTTTCTGATCTCTCTCTTTCACACACTCACACTCACGCACACGTCACTGTCTCTTACCTTATCACCGCCTCACGTGCCGCACCTGTCAGGTAACTTCCGCACGTGTCAGACCTCACTTCCGGCTCATTATCGTGCGCTCGAGCTTAAATCTTCACCAGTACCGGAACAAATATTTGATTTCTTTATGTTACTCGAGTAAAATTACGAAAACTACACTGAGAAAATACACAGTGAGTAAAAGTCCTGCATTAAAAAGTTTTGTATTTCTGCACTGTTTACTTAAACAGACTTAAAAAATTAATTTCTACTGAACAACAGTACAATGTAAACTCCAATATAGATGCATTTCTAACACAATATTTAGATGCATTATTTTGATTCAAACGCTGAACTAATTAGTCAATTAAATGATAAGTAGACTGACAGAGGATTAATTGATTATTTGTTTATGTTGTTTTTGGCTTTGAAGTGTTCATTGTTCAAGTCATTTAGAATATGACTCCTTAAAATATGTCATTTCTGTACATTTCTGGCATTTTATAACTCAAACAGTTCATCAGTAAGCCAATAAACTAATTTAAACTAATTTTTTTAATTAAAAAATCATTATTTGCAGCTCTAGTTTGGTGGATGCAGCTGAAATTTAAACATCTATCTTATTGAGCTGCCTCACAATAACTTTACAGATATTTGAGTTTTCAAAACTAAACAAAGTGAAAGCAAACAGGACAACTGTGTTTTAAAAAACCCTGCCGGCTCTTTAACTTTGTGTAAAGGGACAGCTGACTGTGGGAGGCAGGATGGACGGACGGACAGATGGATGAGGGTTTTTCTGTTAATCATTAATAACCTGGATTAGCACCGGTCTTCTGTAAATATGATGAATCCATCCACGGCTTCATTAGCTCTGCCTTCCCACAGCACAGCTTTATTAGTCTGAGGCTGCTGCGGCGGCTTTATCAGAAGAGCACTTTTTCCACTTTCCAATCAGTGGTGGGACCAAAATGCTGGACCTCATGTTGCTGATGTTTTTTATGTTTTCCTGGACTTGTGTGAAGGCTGGATTGACAAGGAGTGTTTAGAGTTTGCTGTTTCAAGGTCTCACAGACAAATGAGCTGCACTTTTTTTTCTCCTTTCACTGCAGGCTGACTTCAGTTTTCTTCTTCTTCCTCTTTGTCTTGGTTGATTTAGTTATTGACTTTTTCTTGATGTGACTATGCCGATGAAACGCAGCAGCGAGAGTTCAGCGGGGGATGGAGTGTTTCTCATTCACTCTCTGACCAAGACTTTGTGCAGCTCGCCTGAAGAAACACGCACAGACTTTAACAAACAGACTCAATTCCATCAGGAGGATGATTCTGGGATTAAATCAGGTAACTTCACACTCAGTTAAGCATCATTTCTGCTGGGAGTTAAACACATAAGACAGAAGTCTTAAGTTTTATGTGAATATCCGTAATATTGTAATATGTCTTTATATCTTCACCATCATCTTCTCCTGTTTCCCATAAATAACCTTCAATCAGGGTATTTAAATGTGGTTTTCTGTGGTTGGGTTGCAAATCTGCTCAGGTGAAAAAAAGTGATACAGACTGACCACATGGTGGCGCTACAACAACAGACTTCAATGAACCGAAAACAGGATCCAATTCATGTTTTTCCACAAAGTTTCTTGGCTCACACGTGCATAAAGAAAGAAAGAATTAAAGATCTTTCTATAGATTTTCTGGCAACATGAGTCCTCATGTCACCATTTTTTTGTCTTTCGCAAAACTTTTCGTTTATCTTGCAAAATTGAAAATTCCTCATTTCTTCTGGTTTATTCATTATCAAAAAAAGATTTATACAGATGCACAAAAAGGAAGACAGATGTGCCCTGTCTTCATATCGTTAAAGCTTGTAAACATCACACATCTACAATTACACTTTGTTTCTTTAATTTTACTTTTCAGAGATTATAAATTTGAAAATTGTCCCACAAATATGCAAAAATAGTGTTTAGTTGCCTCGATTCTCACACAAGTTTGTACTATTATTTCGTTTTAAAGAGTACCTTTTTCAGATCTTCAGATAGTTTTTTGTGCCCATCAGAATCATTATTGGTTAATTGTCACAATGAGGAATATCACAAGTGATATTAAACTGTTAAACGGTGCTTAAATTAAATGAGCTCTTGAGGCTTCTCCTATTGCAAATATTCATGATCATTTTTAGTAGTTCATTTTAATAAATTTACTTCTCAGTCAATTCATCACTTCCTTATTACGAGTGGTTATTATAGTTATTATAGTAATTATTTTAAGTTTTTGTTGTCATTTCACAACAGTAATAGAGTTCAGGTTTGTCTCTTTTCTAACCGTGAAGTGTTCCTTGTTCCAGTTTGCAGGGAGAAAAAATGGAAACCCTTTGAGACCAAAAAGCAATTAAAACATTCCCTTTGAACACAATAACACTCAAAGTGTAGTAATGTGGTGATACAGTGCTCTTCAGAAAATAATGGCCCACAAAAGATGGTTATTTGAGTCTTTTTAACACCGCTCATACAATACATTGTTTGCCGTTCAAGGAGACAAAGTCAAAGTTAAAGCTGATCAATGAAAGCTCAAATCACTTTTTCAAGGCCAGAAAAACAAAACAAATGAACAAAAAAAAAAAAAACACTTGGTGCTGGAGAGGCTCCTCAAGTGGCAAAAACAAGACTTCAAACACATTTCTTGACATTCTCCTCCAAGCAGATGTTTGGTTTAAAAAAATGAAAGCTGTAGATCTTACAAGGCGATGCTCGAGGCATGCGAGGTTACTGCAGTCACTCGAGGGTAAGAAGAAAGACTCGAACTGGAATGAATGTAAAACTCAGATGTGAAGTGTTTGTGAGGAAAGATCAGTGCAGTGCAGCATCCGACCTCAGGAACTGAACTGCTGTAATTCATCGTTTTTACATGTAATACTCTCTGAAGGGTCCAGTTGAAACAGAAAATAAGAAGCTGTGAGTGATGCTGCCATTTCTCGTCTTTCATATATAAACTATTTTACTATAAACGCGAGGATTTGTCTTCATTGATTTTCACCCATTTTGAAATAGTTCCAAATCCCTTTTTGCCATTTCTCCTTCAAATTTTGAGCAATCAAAACATCTTTGAACCAGACCAATAGCGTTTAGTATTTTTGATATACCACACAGTATTGCTACAGCTGGCCCTCAAAGTTTGCTCAAATGCTGTCGGCAGGGCTTGAATGACAGAAAATGTCACATCTGCTGAACACCCTGTGCTACTGAAAGGACATTTAGTGTAGTATGATGTCTGAGTGGCATGATAAAAGCTTTTAGGGCAGAGCATACACTTGAAATACATTAGCTATACTCTGCCTGTATGTGTTCTCAGAAGCAGAGGACAGTAATGAGACGCCATCTTCAGAGGAAGACCAGGACCTGGTGGACTTTAACCCGGACCTGAGCATCAAACAGGACACCTCCTCCCCCAGGAAGACCATCAGTCAGATCATCAAAGACAAGAAGAAACAGACGCAGCTCACTCTGCAGTGGTAGGAAAGATGCAAGCAGCCGAGTCACTGCAGCCGTAATATCACTACTTGGAAGGAATATTCACATCCTTTATGGAAGTAAAAGTACTAATGCACACAGTGAAAATACTCCTTTACTACATATTATCAGCAAAATGTACTTAAAGTTTTAAAATGACTAAAAGTGCAGTGAAATGTTTCCTGTCAGTGTTTTGCTTTATATCTGATGTTTCTGGATTAATATCACTGCTGCATTAATATGCATGCTGCACTTTACTGCTGTGGATGTTTAAGATTGAGCACATTTTAATTACTTTACATACTGTTACTGTTTACCAACACTGCAAGATGTTGGTGGGTGGTGGAAGAGCTACATGGTGGTCTGAGTCAATAAGGGCTCACTTATTAACTGCAATTTGTCGTAATAAGATAAATTTATTTTCACCAAAACTTAAGATCAAAACTTTTAAAGAGCATGCTCATCACACTTTTAGCATGTTTCAAGACATTTTCAGACTCCACAGAGACTTTTCTTTTTAGACATTATGATAAAAAAGATTATATGGGCTGCAAAGTAAAAGCATTTTTATATTGCTTCTCTAGCTACTATAGATTTTTAAACCCAATTACAATTTAAAGTGTCTAACCCTAATCCTCCTTTTACTTAAATAATTGTTAACATCCAAACAATTATTTTGTACATTTTGATGAAGCTGTATTATTGTCTCTTCAGTCCAGTTTGCTCTTCTCTGATCAGTTTTTCTGGTTGTTTTTTGTTTGCCCTTTAAAATATGAGTGAGTCTTTCCTTCTATAAGTTTCATCTTTACTGTGGAGCTGAAATGCTGCAAGTTATTTGCATTTACTGTATCAAATTGATGTATCAGATTATTCTACAATTTCATTTATTTTCATTATTCATTATTACCACAGTGACTTGATTTTCTCTCTCTTGATGCATCTTAACAGGCTGGAGGAGAATTACATAGTGTGCGAAGGAGTGTGTCTGCCTCGCTGTATCCTCTATGCCCATTATCTGGACTTCTGCAGGAAGGAGAAACTAGAGCCGGCCTGCGCTGCTACATTTGGGAAGGTGTGTGTGTGTGTGTGTGTGTGTGTGTCTTCATTGTACAAAATGTCCTCCAGAAAATCACACACTGGTGTCAATGTGGAGATTTGTTATATTGCACTCTGAAAATCTGTAGGTTAAAAATTGACCCAGTGTGAGTCAATATAGCACCATCAGACATGACACTGGGTAAACTTGACCCAATATGACCTGTCAGTGTCAGTGTTATGTTAATTTGACCTGTGCTGGAAATGCTTGAAAATACAAAATAACCAAAAACAACATGAAAATAATATATGCAAATTGATATATTTTATTTAATGTATCAGAACGTTCACTCCAGTTTTAAAAAACTATAATTTTCTGGCAATTATTTCATGGTTCAGGTTGTACAGGGTTAAGAGGGTTGTGCAAGATCCTAATACTGATTCAATAAGAAAGATCTGATCTGACTTACAACATTAACGTTCAACTTCCTCTATGACATTGATACCAGAACTTTTTTGTCCCCTTTTCACAACAGACAATTCGACAGAAGTTTCCTCTTCTGACAACGAGAAGGCTGGGCACCAGAGGGCACTCCAAGTAAATGCAAACATTTTCTTTCACTCTCTTATTTTCAGTCTGGAGGTCCAAAATGTTTTTAAAAATGTTTTTCTTTTGTTAATCATTGTACCCATTATTATTTGATAATATGATCTTGGCATTACACAGATATCATTACTATGGAATTGGCATCAAAGAGAGCAGCGCTTACTATCACTCTGTGTACTCTGGAAAAGGTTTGACCAGGTAACAAAACATCAAACATGATTTATTCCAGCCTCCTCCTCTTATTCTTCTTCTCCTTTTGTATTTTATACCATACCATCTGCTATTATGTGGTATCTTATTGTTTGGCTGCCCATCATTAGTGATCATATATTTAGTTTTGTCTCACTCTTTGCAGATGATACTGTAATGTTTTCTAACTATAATTACATGGGTGTCACAAACTGGAAAAGTATAGTACTAAGTATTGTGTAGTTTTATAATATAGTCATGCTTTGCTATGTCATTGATACTCTAAACATGTGGCATGTGGCTTTGTGATGGTGTTAATGATGTGAAGTTAAAAAGATTTCATTGTCAAAATATGATGTATGCCTATTTTAAAAGATCTTTTCTATTTCTTTTTTATTGCAGATTTTCAGGGAGCAAGCTCAAGAACGAGGTAAGTGTTCTCCAAATAAACAACATTTATACAAAAAAAGTCTTTCCTGAACAACAGACTTTCTTTTCTTTATAATATTCATATTGAAGACCACAACCAAAGGTTTCAAAGAGTGTTAAGTGACTCTTAAAATGAAACCAATAGTGTCAAAATGAAAAAGCCAAAAAGGGCCTGACATCGTTTTATTTTTCAGGGAGGGTTCACGAGGAAATACTCTCTGAGCTCTAAAACTGGGACATTGCTGCCAGACTTCCCCAACGCTCAGCATCTTCTTCTGCAGGGAAATATCTCCAGAGAAAAGGTTGGTGATAGATATGAATTTATAATTTCCCTCTTATTTGTTTGTGAAGTAGTTTAATGTGAAATCTCTGATGTCTCTTTGCAGGTGGACACTCTGATCATGATGTATAAAACACACTGCCAGTGCATCCTGGACAACGCCATTAATGTCAACTTCGAGGAGGTGATGACTTCTTACACCGCTGAAGAAAATAACAAAGGCAAAACACTTTTAACACAAAACGAAATAACTCTTCAAATATTTTTTGTTTCAGATCCAGAATTTTCTGCTCCATTTCTGGCAGGGGATGCCCGACCACCTGCTGCCGCTGCTGGAAAACCCTGTGATAGTTGACATTTTCTGCATCTGTGATTCAATTCTATATAAGGTTGATATGAAACGCCGAGTTTACATTTTTACAGAGAAGAAACATGAGCATGCTGATGCAGATATTTGTGTGTTTTACCAACGTGCTCTTTATGTCGTCAGGTTTTAACAGATGTTCTGATTCCTGCCACAATGCAAGAGATGCCTGAGAGGTTTGTTACTTCAACTTCACCTCATGCAGTCATTGTCGAATTTCATGTCAAACTTAACCTTTGTGCTAAACATGTTGGAAAAATGATCCTGTTTAAAAGAAAAGCTTTTTTTTATGTCTGGACAGTACAGATATGAGGACATCCAGTCTAAAATAAAAGTACTTATTCAGCCTTAAAATAAAAAAAAGCAATTGAGAAGAATTGATTTAATTAACAGAGATCAGATTTTATACAAATGTCTGTCTTCAGTTTGTTGGCAGATATCCGCAACTTTGCCAAACACTGGGAGCACTGGCTCGCTTCTTCCCTGGAGAACCTCCCAGAATGCCTTGCAGCCAAGAAACTCCCCATAGCGCGGCACTTTGTTTCCTCCCTGAAGAGACAGACCTCGTTCTTACACCTGGCGCAAGTATGTTTGCAGAAGAACAGAACAGATCACAGAGATTGCAGTCGACTCTGATCTCTCAACATGAATGCAATTTCTGATTTCTGTGTCTACCCCCCCCTTTTTTTCCAGATAGCCCGCCCGGCGTTGTTTGACCAGGCTGTGGTGACCAGCATGGTGCTGGACATCGAGAACGTGGATCTTAGCAGCATCAGCTCGCAGCCTCTGCTCAGCATAAACCCAACTGGAGACCAGGACCCAGACATCTACTCTGAATGTGAGATAGTGAAGCATCCTTTGCTCTAATATAAACAAGAATCTCTTCTATTGATAATGAAGCAAATCGCCTCATCCTGTGGTGCTTTTTTTTTTTACGTTCTCCAGACGACTCCATCACCGTCTTTCAGGAACTGAAGGAGCTGCTGAGGAAGAACGCCACAGTAGAGTCCTTCATCGAGTGGCTGGACTCTGTCGTGGAGCATAAAGTCATCAAGGTGACAGATGTTCGCCTGGGAACTGTGTTTGCTCGTATTTGTTGTGCAACCTAATGATTTTTTTTTTATGTTCTCCATCTTCGCCTCTGATCAGCCCGGTAAGCAGAGCGGCCGATCCTTGAAGAAGCGAGCTCAGGATTTCCTCCTCAGGTGGAGTTTCTTTGGCGCCAGAGTGATGCACAACCTCACGCTCAACAACGCCTCCAGCTTTGGTAAGACCATCTTAAAAAAATTTGAAAAAGATAGACATCTGATTGTTTGAAAGGGAATTTTAAAACCACCATTTTCTCAAACATTAATGCATTCAGGTACATTTCATTAAGAGAGTTTATTTTGCTCACATAGTTATTCCCGGGAGTTTCCCAGTCTGATGCTGGCTACTGTTTAAGGTTAAACAGTAGCTCAGGTTAAGTGGCTTAAAGGCCTTTTCACTTTCCCTGCTCAGATGTAACCAGTTACATTTACTTAAGTATAATTTTCAGATATCTGCACTTTACCTCATGTCACTTTCTGTTTCTGTTCCATTACACTTGAGAGAGAAATATTGTACTTTTAACTCCATTAGATTTTTCATATAACTGTAGTTAATGCATATAATGCATTATAATCTGCATTATAGATTAAATAAACTATTGAATAAAAGTTCAAATTAATAGAAACTATGGGGTAAGTATGGACAATGTTCTGAGACAGTTTTTTTGTCTAGTGACTTTTTTCATTTTTCTTTAAATCAGATAGATGATAGATAGAATGATAGAAGATTTCCTCCACCACTGATGTAAAGTCAAATCTGCTGAAATGGAGACAAATGAATTAATTTATTTTACCAAACAAACAGGAAAATAGTATTTTAACTTACAGAGAAAACAGAACTAAAACTAATAAATCATTATCTAGGATATGATGTTTAGCTTTCTACTCAAGATAACAGAAGGGAGGACAAGTAGGAATGATAGTTTTTGGGAAATGTGGTTTATCTGGTACAAACTAAACCTCACAGTGTCACAGCTGATCTGTAATATTAAAACACAATTTATAAAAGCTACACACTGAGCGCTGACATGTTGGTTTGTGAAATTAATAATTGTTACTCAGCTAATTAGTTTCGTGCTTCTTTTTTTCTCCATCATTTGTTCTGCAGGATAGGTCAAACACACACACACACACACACACACACACACACACACACACACACACAAACACACACACACACACACACACACACACA
>JBAJHX010000031.1:15590799-15615887 GCA_037176925.1 Amniataba percoides | reverse complement strand
ACACACACACACACACACACACACACACACACACACACACACACACAAACACACACACACACACACACACACACAGGGCTCATACAAGCCAGCTCGGGGCAGATTGCTACAATAGCCCCATAAATTGTAATGGCCAGACTCGCCCTGATTAAACAAAGTCTTATCTGCGGGTCGCGTGCTCTCTGTTCAAACACATGCACACACAGTACGTGTACGTGAATAAACACGAACCATTTGGTGGGTCCCTCTCTGAAGTCCCAGCAAAGCTCAAACACACACAGAAGGTTTTAAACCTGCAACCCTGCAGGTCAAACAAAGAGCAGCTCGATCCTAAAGGTCACACAGCAGATAAAGAAGCGGCTCAGCTGGGCCCAGGTGGTCAAATGTCTCCATAGTTTGATATGTGGATCAACATGATGATCTTCTTCTCTTGTTTCAATTTTGGCAGGGTCCTTTCACCTGATCAGGATGCTGTTGGACGAGTACATCCTGTTGGCTCTAGAGACTCAGTTCAACAATGACAAAGAGCAGGACCTGCAGAACCTGCTGGACAAATACATGAAAAATGCAGGTATCAAGCATTAAAAGAGATCAAATGTACAGATGTTTCAGCGGTTTAATTCTATTATCAGGGACAAAGTAAAGGGAATGACCGCAATTTACAGACGTTAGAAACTTTACAAACACCTAATGATTTGCTTTAAAAAGACATAAAGAGGATAATGCATAATAAACAATAAAATATAAGACAAAACATACACTTTTTTCAATTTTACAAAAATAGAGTACATAGAACAGATGTTCTATTGGGGACTAATGAAAAAAATAATATCAGAGACCATTCAAAGTTTAATAACTAAGGCAGAAAAATAAAATAAAACAACAGAAACAATAGATTTACATTTTTCTAAGCATTTGTGGTATAGTAATAAACAACCCAAAATCTAAAAAAAAAGAAAAGTATAGTTGTGAAAAGGCAAAGAAGCACTTTTAATTGATATTTCAAAAGCTAAAGTTATACTGATTGTCATGGAATTCACTGGAAATTATACAACTTATATTTCATGAATAAATGATTGATGTTATTTCAGGTTTATGTTTCATCATTATCACATTTTATCCCCACATACATTATAACGGCTCCTACAGTAAAGATAAATCATGAGTTTCACTAGATGCTGTTATTAACAACATGACTTTCCTTCCTCACTTTCAGATGCAAGTAAAGCAGCGTTCATGGCCTCTCCCAGCTCTTGTTTTCTGGCCAATCGCAACAAGGCCATTGCCGGCACCGACCAATCAGTGAAGAACGAGTCTCTGGGAGAACACGCCTACATGTCTCTGTCCACCAATCAGCAGCAAAGTCTGGAAACGAGCGCCATCATCTACCAGGGGACAGAGTCTGCTGGGTTTACAGATTCAGGTAGAAGAAAAATAACGCACCTCGTTAACCCGATGTGACCAAAAGAGAAAGTAGCCCTAATTTATTACATTTAATCTGTATTTTACAGAAAGTTAACACACGTCTGTTTATTTGTCAGTGAGATGGTAATGAATGTGATGCATTAAGGTATTTCATCCAATCATAAACATAATTTCCTATCTCATTTTCAATTATGTTTTTTAATTTCTGATGAAATCATTGGGGTTTCTTGTCTCACACGCCTCTGCCTGGCATTTCTCATCTTTGCCTCATCAACAGCATGTTTGCAGCTCCAATTATTAGAAAAGGCTAACAGAAAGTTTAATAAGTCCTCCAAAGTTAAAAGCAAAATGCATTGTTTGTCACCATTCTTGAAATTATTACGTACGTGCTCTCTGATTTGTGCTGCCACATTCGACAGCTTAACCGTGGTGAGGTGCAGGCACAAAAACGACTGCACAAAAAGATGGACAATGCAACTCTACTGTACAAACATAAAGCCAAAATACTGCAGATATGATAACTGATCGCTGAGCCA
Source organism: Amniataba percoides (assembly GCA_037176925.1). Lineage (NCBI taxonomy): Eukaryota > Metazoa > Chordata > Actinopteri > Centrarchiformes > Terapontidae > Amniataba > Amniataba percoides. The sequence goes on along the minus strand of JBAJHX010000031.1, from coordinate 15,613,926 downwards.
GAGTCTGCTAATTGTGCCAAGTTCAACAGCTCGTCTCCAACTGTGTCTGTCTGCCATGTGGTGTCGTTTTTAGATTTGCTGCAAACAGCTTCATACTGCTGCTGCAAATGAGGCTGATGAACTAAAATGGGAAAGTTGCAGGATTTAAAACCAAAAATATGAGCAGAAAGATGCTAAAATGCTCCACAGAGCTGCAAAAGCACAAAAAACAAAAGCACTTTCACATCGCCTGCAGTCATTTTATTCATACAAAAATATGAGTGCAGCTTGAAATAAGACAACTATTACAGATGTTATGTGTATTTTGTTTTGTTCACACACACAGGTGGTCAGATGGACTTCTCTCAGGTCAGCGGGCCCCTCATGACGCCCCCCATCTCTCCGGCAGCTTTGGTGCACCGAGGCTCCGTCATCAACCAGGGGCCCATGACGGGGAGACCCCTAACGTCTACGTCGTCTTCCTCCACCTGCTCCTCCTCCACCTCCTCCTCCTGCCTGCCTTCCCTCAGTGCCATGACCCAGCCTGGTCCCTGCTCCTCGTACCCGGAGCCCCTTTATCACTGCTTACCTCAGACCAGCTCCAGTTACTTCCCTCCATCCAGCGGCTCCTCGGCCTCAAACTATCAGCCTGCGCTCAGGTCAGCTTCATGTAGCCTGATGCCACTTTACTGACCCTTTAATTCTGTTATGGGCATTTAGTCAACAGCTTTTTAAAGTAAAGTTCAGTCAGTGTCAGCTCTGATATGATGTTAATATTTAAAAGGAGTTAAAAGGAGTGCTGACAGAACATACGATTAGTGTAGAATTATGGATTACGTGCCGCCGTGTTTTTATATTCTTTGTATATAAAAACATTCATATTGATAAAAATGATTTCTTTATTCTTGTTGTTTTCTCATTGTGGTGCATTTTATCAAACTTGTCTGACATTTATTTAAAGATTTTGACAGACTTTGATACTAAATCGAGTAAAAATATGGTTGTGAAATATGATCTCCATTGGATCCTGGTTTTATTATTCTTAAATGTAAAACTTTTACTGCTTTTAAGTCTCAATTAATGAAGAACCTTTTACAGATATTCTCCTGAATTTGAAAAACATTTCAGATTGTTAAAATTGAAAAAAAAATTAAGTATTGTGTTGTTCATCATTTCCTTTTGTAGTTACTGATTCCCCTGAGTCCCCTCTCATCTTTGAATTTAAAAACATTTGACATCTGAAATGAAAGCGTCTTTGTTGTCATTATTATGTCTGAAGATTAGTCTGATCTGTGTTTCAGGTCTCAGACTCAGACCCAGTGTCTGGCCTCGGTCCAGTCTCAGGCCTCATCGCTTGCCTACCACCTCGCTCGGTACCCCTCCTTCAACGACCAACATCTGACCAAAGATGCCTTCTACGCTCATCATCACCCGGCAGCCCACCACTCATCCAGCAGCGCCAACTGCTCCCTGACGTCTTACGGCTCTGCAGTCAGACCCACATCCAGCTACAGCTCAGGCTCAGATCCGGTCCAGACTGAACACGGACTGGATGCTCAGACGGCAGCTCAGATTCTGGACTCAGCGGAGGGGTTTGGCTTTGTGGGGGCTGGACTGAACCCTCCGGGCAGTGGGTGTCAGGGACAGACGTACTCTGCTGCAGGACACAGCGGTAAGGAAAACTCTGAAACTCTGAAAATTATCCACTTAAACTTTGCTGGACTTTGCTTTAGGTCCCTGAGAACTATATTTTAAATTGTAGTCCAGACCTCTGACATGTCAGTCTCCAGTGTATGGACATAAATGTAAAATTATGTACAAAACAGTTTAAATATGTCCATTTGATGCATGCAGTATTTTACTCAGTTTAAGTCTCATGAAGCTGGATGAAGAGCTTTTCTTCTAATTCTACAAGTTGGACACATCTTATTTAATTATAAGAAAACAAAAGGGGTAAATAAAAAAATAATCCAGCAAAATAAAGGAGAAAATCTTCTTTCTGCAGCAGGCTACTTTAGCAACAGCAGTTACCTGGACAGCCAGCGAATGACGTCGCTGGTTGACCAACACGTGTCCGTCATCAGCACTGTCGGCAGTCTGCGGCAGTTCCCTTCAACGTACTCTGAGGTCCACGATCCGCTCAACATCCTGGACGAACCAGGGAGGAAAACCACGGGGGCGTATTTCACAGAGGCCGAAACTGGAGCAGGTGAGCAGTGAAACGTGCAGAACTGATGTCAGATGGGTTGATGCATAAAACCTTTGAGATTTTTTTTGTTGTTGAATAGATTCTTTATTTTTAAAGTCTTAATATAGATAATCTAGCTGGAAGGTATGAGTCAAAGGTTGTGGCTGTTGCTCAGAGTCAAACTGCACCTGAAAAACTTTCATACAAGATTTAATCTGGAAAATCCACAATATGATCTTTTAAAGTGCAGTCTAATTCCACAGAACCAGTTTAAAACCACTCTTAATACTTAAATGAATAAATAAAAGGAAACAGAAAAAAGATAAATAAATTACTGCAAAAGTCAATAATCACAAACATAAAATAGAATAAAACATACAGATCTCTGAGCACCATTTAAATTACTATAATCAATATTTCTATAATAACTTACTTGACTTACATGAGTTTCCACGTCGACCAAAAAGGTGATATGTTAAGGTTTTCTTTTTACTTTTTAATAGCTTGTTTTTTGCTGCCCCCAAGTGGCCAAAAAAAAAACCTCAGTTATTGCAGGTTTGAATTTTTGAGCACATAGCGGAACTGGAAATCTTGATTCTCTCATGCATTGTTGTCCTGTGTGTTGTCTCAGATCATTCCCTCCCCTCGTCCGGCTCTGCTCCCTGCATGTTTGGGGTTCCCTCTCCGTTCACCTCTCAGGACGCGCTGCTCTCTCAGCAGCGCGGGCCATCGTCTTCAGAAGTGCAGGACCTGGTGTCTTCGCTGCCCCCCATCAATACGGTCTTCATGGGAGCAGGAGGAGTACAGTGACTTCTGCTGCAGATTGTACGTATGCACTAATGCTAAGAGGAGATTCGAGTGATGTGACGAGAAGAGGTGGCCACATCCAAACCAGAGCGTCCAGACTTGAAGGTAAATTAATAAGTGAAGGAAACCTCCTGCACAAAAAGAGAGATATATACAGAAAGACCTACATGACACATGTTTTATTCCTTATTACTGTATTATAAACCAGATAACGACGAGCAACGGAAAGATATTTATTTGTATGAAAATGTGGATTAAATGAGTATTACTTAAAAACACAAACTATGACAACAGTCACTCTGATGCAGATGTTTATCTTATATTCCCAGCTGTGCTTTTTAATTGGTTAATTTTTCCAGTTTGGAAATGGTCACCACAGTGCTTTTGTTCCTAAATGATGCCTAAGTGAGGGCTTCCATTTCTTCTGTGTGCAAATTGTTGTAAATAAACCCTTGTTAGTCTCACTGGTGTTCAATTCATTGACAGGAAGAAGCAGCCTCACAGACATACAGTATATCTATTAGTTAGGTGATGTAAGTTAGATACAAACTGTTGGTTGGACAAAACGAGTGATTTAAAGGTCATTTCCAGGCTGTGAAAACTTAAAACAAGAACTATTTTTTACATTTCATAATTCAAACAGTAAACTAAAATACTTAAATACTCCTCATATAATACCCATAAACTCATAAATTAATTGATAATGAAAATAATTCATGGCTGCCCTGATGCACAAGCCACACATTTTCTATCAATCCTGAGATTTTTCAGTGCTTTGAGCTAAATGGAGACGTCAGCATACTAAAGATGCTCACAGTGATGATGCTAAAATGCCAATGTTTAGAAAAAAAATATATATTTTCAGATATTTGGTCTAAAAACAAAGTAGGGATAAGAAATAAGATCGAGTCAGACTTATCTGGGCACTATGAAGCTCTGTACAAAATGTCCTCACAATCCATGCAATGTTTGCTGAGAAATTTCAGTCTGGACTCAAACTGGACAAAAACAACGTCTCCGGTGGCTGCAGCTCCACTGACCACGTGCCTTATTAAAACGTTGCTTCTGGTTTTATTTATTCACGGCGATACCGAACAGGACAGGACAGGGAACCGTTTGTGTTCCTGCTTTTGTCTGCCGCCGCAGCAGATTGACTTCCAGTCAATAACAGACCCCAATAGACTCCTTATCTGCCCCGATTCAAAGGCCACGTGTCAAAGTGCTGAACACACGACTCTTTAATGACCGAGCCCGGAGATTACAGCACGCCGTCACAATCGAAGACTGCGGACACAAGTTTTGAGTTTTATTTGTAATTATTTGGTTTGTCTGCGGGACAATGGAGAGAGATATGACGCAGATAAAAGTGTTGACCAAAATGTTAGAAGGGGGGAGGGATCAGGTGGACGATGGGTGAGTTGTTAATGTCACACCACATCGTGTGAAACGAGGAAACACGTCTTCTCTCGAGTCTGTCGGCACTGCGGCAGATGGGACATCATAAAAGCGTGCGGTCACTTTCCTTTAGAGAAAACTCAAATCTTTTATCAGTGATGGAATTATCTTTAAATGAATTAATCAGAGAGGAAAATCCATTTGTCTAAGGCCTTAAAGTTTAATAATGAATCCCTTTCAGATTGATGAACTGCATCTTGAGATGTATATTTAAAATTCAGTTTAGTTTCCTGCAAATGCTGTATTCATTTAAAGCATTTAAGGCATAAGTCTGACACCTTTTATACTTTTACACTTTTCTATTACATTTGAAAATCGTATGTGGTAAAAGACCCATGTAATTTAGCAGTTATTATAGGTAAAATGTGAATTTCCTCAAAAGAAACAGTGCTGTTTAAATCCATTAAGATGTTCATTTGTTGTTCATTAATGATCTTAAACTTCTTTTATGCTTTTTATGCTTTTATGCTTCTTTTAGTGCAGTTGCAGACTTTCTGTTTTCACCATACTTTCGGTCGAATGACACTTTTCTTTTAAGGATACTTTCCCCATATGTTGTGTTATGTTGTTATTAATGAGCAGGAAGGGTTTTACTGGTCAGTGAGCTACAAGAAAGAAAATAATTAACCCGTCAGTGGGGATTAATTATCATTATTCTATTATATCAGTATCTGTAAGATCTATATATATAAGATAATCTGTAAGATTATTTTAATTTTTTTAGAACATTTATTTATTTTATTTATTTTACATTCTATAATCAAATTATCTAGCCAATTTAAGGACACATGGTAAAATATGTTGTGCACCATAACTTTGTAGTTTCATTATATTTGTGTAAAACACATTTTACTGTCTTAGAAGATGCTTTGTCTTCTTTTGAAAATGAGTAATAACAGCTGGAAGTTTTTATATGTAGTTTTATTGTGTGTCATGAAATCACATTTTTATAGCATGACACAAAATATAATATATATTATAATTAATAATTTATGTTTAAAACCTGTAATTTAACAGAAATTCCTAAACAGGTATTGATACAATGTAAAAATCTAAATAAGATAAAAATGTACAAAATACTATAAATACTAACATAAGTAGTATCGTCACAAACTTTATGTCTACAGGTTTTCTTGGCTTTTTAATGCATTTCTGTTCAGTGAGAAGCTTCATCAAATCAGATGGTGGCAGAACTGCTGAATATTTAATAAAAAGCCGATAAATGCAAATATTGGCACTAGTCAGACTGTTTTAGATGAATGGCGTAGAGGGGCCGTCCTCACTTCTCCGTTGGTTTTTATACGTTATCTACTCAGGAGGAAAAATCCATTTCAGGTGCTCATGCAGCGGCACAGGGACAGATGGTGGCATATGTAATGATTACAGAATCCCCACGTTAAAATACTTTAATTACTAAGTCAATAATGGCTGCAACAATTGCCGGACCTTTAGTGTAAAAACAACAGAAGGCGGAAGGCAAACTTTGGGCCAATGTTTAACCAGAACTTTGCATTAGAGCTGATTGAGGCAGCCTCCATATGCGAGAGTCTCTTTCTCTAACTACCTGCTGTATCTGCCATGAAAAATAACATTATTCACACTTTTATTGCAGCTACATCCATCCTGCCAAATATGTACATTAAACTACAAATAGTAAATAAATACTACATCAAGAAAAGGAGACTAAAATCGTATGTTACTGCTGCTCCAATCCAGAATCAGCAAATGATAAAATGTACAGGTATCATTTAAAGCATGCTACAACTGATAAATTGAAATGATTTAATTCAAAGAAAATAAAGAGGAAATGGATCATGAATTAATTGATTTAATTAACTTTTTGCAGTTTATTGTTTTTAATGTTCTTAAAGTAATGCAAGTTTTTAATGAATAACCTTTAAATGTATTCAATTAATGTCAGACTAAGACTAATAGCACACTCCAGACTCCATACAGATTTTTTTTTAACACTGACTGAATTTCTTACAAGTCAATCATCCACTCTGTTTAGCCTGTTTTTTACAGGTATAGTTGTTTTAATTGTTTAATAATTCATGACTTTTATACAGTACAACACAACATAATGGCTATAAAACTAAAACTATACATATATAATATACATAATATACTCTTTAAGATTTCCAGTGTGACGAGGTTAAGTTCAGTTATTATAATTTTTAATGGACTGTAAAATACTAGAGGCTGTTACATAAAGTACCTTTTTATCATTTGCACATATTTAATATTATCTTGTGTAACCATTATTTTTACAGTTATTATGAACCTTTTATATGTTTGTAATATTTGAAACAGCAGGTGTTAGATCAAGCTTCAGAGGAAATACTACCATGAATGATAATCACAATAAAAACATACTGTATATTTATAATACTGCCAGTGTTAACAGCCTCATATAGATATCTGGACTCATACTGACCACACCAGCTCACCACAAGCCTTTATACTGTACTGGCTTATGATGAGTAACCATATAGCGAGAGCATGTTTAATCCCAGTGCTTTTTAAAACTCCCACCAGGTGTCACCACACCTGTGAAATTGACCTGTTGGGCGTAATTATCAAGTTTTTGGGCACTTTTGATGTCAATTTTGATTTTATTGTCTTTTTTTTTTTTTTTTTTTTTTTTTTCAGAAAAACCTTGGCAATTATCTTTAAAATAAAAAGGAAAATTATAATCTCTATAATGCTGTTACTTTGATAAATATGAACACGAATCTTCAGTGACTGCAGATGTTGTAGAGAGAAATTCTCCAAATGTCCATCAGAGGGCAGCAAACTCACTTTTTTTTTTTACTTTTTAAGTGCCTTGTGCTCGGGGGAGGGATTCAAAATAAAAGTTGATTGGTTTACCTTCAGGAAAAGTCTCTGAAAATGTTTTCAGTGAATCAAAGCCAAGGTCTCCATTCACAAAATTAACTGAAAGCCAGTGTCTGAAAAACTATTAACTGCTTTATTGATTTTCAGTGCATCAGGTTTGCTGAGGTTTAAACTGCAGAGGCTTCCTCAGAGGAGACTCTTCCTCACTAATCACAAAAATCACCCCCATTGGCTCCCATTGTATATAGGAATAAAGAATATATTCTGATATACCTTCACAAATCAATTTAGATTTAAAATTATTTGATTAAATTATAATATTTAAGGAGGTGAGAAAGTATAAAACATATAAAAGATAGAAATTCTGTTGTTGTTTTTATGTTGGTTCTAGCAAGAGACCAGAGATGATGGGTGAAAGTCAGGAATCTGACTTTTTATTGGTATTTAGCAACAGCAAATTGGGGAGCTAAGAGACAAAACTGGAAATGGAAAAGGGCGTATGAGGTCAAGAATGCTTTGAAACAAACAAGACAAGCTTTGATTAAGTGCAACTGTCAGATAACTGTAGTGATGTAAACGTACATGTGTTACTACCTCAAAACTTAAGTTATTTACAGCACATAAGTCATTTTAAGTTACATCTGATCAATACATTTCTTACTTCAGATGTTTCTTTCTGGATGTCACTTCTGTTAGAAATATTTAGGCTGCTGTCTCCGTAATCACGCAGAAGTATTAGAGAATAATTGAAAGCCAAAGATCAATGCAGCTCATATTTTGATCGAGTACGGCACTTCTTGTATTTGTTTAATGAAAGGTCAGAGCTAGAAAACATTATTGAATGGCAACTGAGAGGCACTCAGAAGATGGTACTTACATTAGCCATTCTGCTTAATAAAGTGCTCAGTTAATAAAACGTGACCCGGGTGACCCTCTGCTGAAATCCATGTTTGATCACAACAGAGAGGAAACTGACTCAGAGTAGTTAGAAATCCTACCTGAAACACCGATGTACAGAAGATTTATGATGCCTAAAAGCTCCTGTGTGAAGATCTGGTAAAAGCAGATAAATCAGCACTGCTGCTTGTGGAAAAACCTGGAAAAGAAGAAAATCTACTAAATAGAGACAGCTACTAAACAGACATCGTGGTAAGTTTGCTATTTTTTTCAGCTGTTTCCAAAGTCAAGACTGAACTTTAAATTTAATCAGAAATACAATGTGTATTACTACATGTTTATATTTTCCTTTAACATAGAGGGATATATGATGGTGCTTTGACTTAAGAGTTTAATTCGTTCTGTGATGAGCTTGTATCTTAAATTAATTTTCCCCATTGAAATTAATCAAAATGCGATTAATCTGTTCCGGACACCCAAAAAACTCCACAATTTTTTTGTTAAATGTTTTTAAATAAGAAAAATGTGCTTATTAATAAAGAATATTGTATAAAATGATTTCAGATTACGATATTTCCATAATTTCTTTCTTTAATTCAATGCACATCATACGTTTCTTCCTCTCAGCTCTGTCCTTTGCACTCACTTTCTTCAGACCTATAGTTGGAAAAATGAAGTTTTGCAAAATAACTGCTTAATGTGAATGAGTGAGACGCGGGATGCTGGCCGGATGTTGTGGTGTTCGCTGTGACGTCAAATAGCGTTGAAATATCTGAAGCTGGCTCGTAACCTGTAACCTCGTAAGGTACCACTGTATATGTCTTCTTCCCTCTGCTGCCATAGAGCACCAGATTTGTCCAAAAACCATTAAAAACACATCAGTGAGCCTCGCTGCTGCACTGGGTGACACGTTCCTTCATCACCATGAACACACACCCTGCAGTTTCTTATGACTCAATCTCACACACACACACACACACACACCATCCTGCTGCCCCAAATACTCACTCAAGAGCCTAATCTGGATTCATCCTCTGCTTAAAATAGTTCCCAACAAATGCTATCATTTCCTTGTGTTTGAGTAAAATTTTTTTGCAAACCAGAGCTTGATCTTACTGTAAATGAAAAAATAACCTTTTTATTCACACTTTACCTCATCTACCTGAAACTATTACAATCACATAATGTTTGCGTGTTGTTTTTTTTTAATATTTTGGACGGCAAAGGAGCACTATGACCAAGGAATAACATATATCAGCAGCAGTATATTTCTAGTTTTGTTTCTTTCATGGAGTTATTTGACAATGAGGAAAACGTGAAAAAAAAAAACTGTCATACAAAATTGGCGTAATTTCATTTCATAGCTCGCTTTCATGAAACGGCATGTTTGTTTTTGAAACAAGCCTGATGAACATTTTTCTCATACTTTGAGCTGAAAGAAATTAATGTCTGTCTCTGTGTCTGAGAGTGAGGCAAAGTATACTTGAGCGTAAGTACGAGCTCAGGTACAATTTTTAATCTGGCGCACACAGAAATACATTCTTACCGTATAAAAGAAACAAACTATTCACCGCAGTCAAGCCCGTCCCTCATAGAAGAAACATAGAAAAGACTACATAAAAGACTTTAGTGCTTTCTGCTCTTATAAGACTCTTCCCTGACTTGGCTCACCTTGGCAAGACCAACAGACATTAATAAGACTCCTAATTATGTCCTTAGCAGCGCCTCAATAGCTGCTTCATCACATCAGAGTTGAATTAAATTTCAGAGTTTAAATTGTGGGGGCTCTCTGCTCTCCAGCGGCCGTCTCTGATTTCTCGGTTGTTTTGCTTTTTGCGGCCTTGTAATAAATTTCTTTCACATTCTCAAGTGCGCATTTAGTGTATGAATGCTTTCTTTAAGACATAACACATGGCTGCTATTGATAAAAATGCGCATATTATTACTCTATAAGGCGCACAATGCTGAACGGAAGAGAAATGTCTTCTTTTACACTTTTATAAGTGGACTTGTAAACCCGAAAAACAGTGCTAACATCATGTCATGCACACACACAGCACTGAAAAGCAGAGGGAATATAATAATACACCAGTTTGCCCTTCATTTAATGCGGTTCCTAACATTGAATAACCGTCTTATTCCTTCATTCTCTCACATGGCACAAAACAGAAGGGACATGAATACCACGTCAAGGTAAACAAGCCTGTTTGAGTGAGAAATAAAAGTTAAATAAAGAGAGAAAAGGGAACTGTTCTTTGGTCACAATATGTCATTTACACCTTGTGCATTCAACGCATGAAGCATCCAAGGTGAAAGCTCCAGTTATTCTTTGTGAACTTAATTGCATCTTTTCTTTAGCTGTTTGAATGAAACAGGGAAGTCTTTCTATATGTGTTATAACTTTGTTCTGCCGGTGTAGCTGCTGGTTAGAGAGTGTTAAGCTGCTCACACAAAACACGGCAGAGTCACTGAAACGTCTTTAGAAGCTGGTTGGTTCAGTTATTTATATATTTATATATGCTTTAAATGCAGCACCAGGTGGATTTTATTTGTTTTATTGTGCTTTACCTGTATAGTCCAGGGTAAGAGTGTTCACATTTTGACCTTCACTCTGCCATAAGAGACACAGTGTGTTTGTGTCATCGCTGAACAGAAAAGCGCCGCTGTGCATTGTCATGTTTACAGTCTCTGGTGTGTTGTCACAGAGGCGAGAAATCAGCAGGCGGGCAGGTTTTCGGTGGAGGCGGCTTTTCTATAGATCACCTGTTTTCACCACAGCGCGTGGAGACACTCGAGACACCTACTTTACCTTTCCCTCTTTGTTGTGTCTCTGCAGGACTTAAGCTCGAGCCAGTGTCGGTGCTGGGAAACAGATCAGGGAAGAAAGGTCACTTTAAACAAACCACTTAGACCATAACTTTTACCTTGTGATCTTGGCCCCAAATGCTTGTGCATATATTTTTTAATATTTATTTTCTAGTATTTTGTATTCTATCTAATCCAAATTTTGAAATATTTTTGTTATTTATACTTTACCTTTGCACTGAGCTGTACCTATTGCTGTCATTGCACTGCTGCAACAACCAAAATTTATTCCTCTGGGAATAAAGAGTCATTCACCTCCTTCAAAAACTTGGAGGATAATTCACCCGCAGCTCAAACACACTTCTCGCAGTCTCCATATGGTATGTGTGAGACATATTCAAAGACTTCAGCTGTGCAGCTTAAGCAAAGCTATGATCTAATTTTCCACTTCAGACTTTAGTTACTTTTTTTGCTTCCTTGCTTCTTATCTGTGCCCTCCTCCTCCTCAGGTGAGTCCACAGCAGGTGTTCTTGTAATTGATGGTGACAAATCACTGCTGAGTGCGAACAGCTGAGCTTCCTCTGATCCCGATTAACATGAAAATGAATATATAATGTATCAAAAATAAAGCGTAAATGCAAAACCACTCATTCAAAATTTGATAAAATGTGGAATATGGAAATAAAATAAAATGCATAAATGCAATTCATCTGCTTTGTCCTGATAACAAATGCATTTTCTAACAGGAGATTCAGGAGAAATTTTTGGTTCAACCTTTCAGCTGATGTCACAGAAAATACCTCCAACCTGTAATTTACATGATGATCGTCTTTCTCTTTTTAATTAATTCAATGTTCTTTCCTTAATCTTTCTCAGCACTCTCTCCCGTATAGGTCGTCCTCCATTTTTTATTTACAGTAAGGATTTGAGTAAGTGGAATGTCGAATCTGTCAAATAAAAATCACGTTCTGTACATCACAACCTTGAGCGATATGTGTGTGTATGAAGCGCATACTTTACCATCCATTTAACATATCTTTTACCTCTTTCACTCACAGATGCAGGCAGAAACATTCAAGTTCACCCAGTCTTTTCACTGTTTTTTCCTCCACCATATTTTTCCACATTCTACAAAGCAAAGCTTTCCACCAAGAGAACGCCTGTCCTTTAATGAGCTTTTGTAAGCTAATGCCTTTCAGTCGGGCCGGAGTCAGTCGAAGCTGGCCTCTCCTTGAATAGGAGGAGAGCTGGTGGGATGAGCGAGGCATTTCCCTTTACACACACACACACACACAAACTCACAGAGCTCTGCTTTCATACTTGTGACTTTATTACCTCAGTATGCAAGTTTCTATGTTTTTTTTTGTAAAAGCAAAAAGCAAAATGAATTGACTTTTTCCAACTTTTAAGTCACTTCAAAAAAACTTAAAAAACCTGATATGTTTGTAAAATAATATTAAAACTGATCAGACCACGGTAAAAAAAAAATACTTACTTTATTATTATTATTATTATTATTATGATTATTCTGAAAAGTTATAGCCTGAGTTGCAGAGTTGTAAGAAATCACAGTGTAGTGTTGCTCTATTGTATTGTTTTAGTGTCTTATACATAATTTACAATATAGTTAGTATAGTAGGATCATTATTTTGAGGTAGTCACCATTAAAACAGGTCTTTTGCTGTGTTGAGAGAAACATACTCAGGGAAATGTCATTTCTTTGTGTAAAATTGAGGGAAATGTGAGTTCTCATTGGATTCTGTTCAGTGTTTTTCAAAGTGACAGATGTTCAGAGTCGCAGTTATGGTTATGTAGCAGGAAGATGGCAGTTTTGGTTGAATCCCAATAAGGATGTATTGTGTATATTGTCAACACCCCCCCCATCACTCCACTTCCCATGTTATGTTGTTATTTTTGTGTAAAGAAAAAAAGAGCACACACCTGATCGTAAACCAGAGTGAAAACAATGAAACTGTTAACACGATAGAGAGGAAACGTCTTTACTTTTCTAATGGCAACTTACAAATTTGCTAAAGCCGGCACTATAACACCTCATCATACTTAGCAGCTTTTTCAAGAGACGTAAAAGTATGAAGATGTTTAAAATCTCTTTTTCAGCCACCTGAACTTTTCTTCCAAAAGTGTGACATCCACAGGATAACTTGGGGAGACTGATTGCTGGGTCACAAGAGCAGAAGATTTACCACATGAGGCTGTGCGCTCCCCCCTCCGCCGCCTCATGGATAATTCAGGGAGCTTTTTTTGTTCATCATCTAACGGGTAAGTTGACCTGGCCAGGCTCTGTAAATTCCCAGTTTTTCTTTAAAGATGATACTGAAAAAGCTACAAGTTACTGAAGGATTGATGTGACACTTCTGCTACACAACGTTATGATCATATGAATGCAAGAATAAAAAATGAAAGAGAAGTCACTTAAGTGAATATTCAGTCCAAGGGCACAGAATCCTGTTGTTTGCTGGGCTTTCACATGAATGGCAGACAATCCTTTCTGTGAAACCTCGTCCCTTGAACCATGAGCAAATTGTTTTCATTTCTTAATGCCACTTAATGCATTAAGAATACATTTCAGCGTGCCCTGTTAATGGACATTGAACCGGCAGACTTGTGATGAGAAAATAATAAAAAATACAACTTTTTCACAAACCCATACCCCCATAGAAAGGGTTGTCTTTTACACAACTCTCTCACCAAGGGGAAAAAGTATGTTTTTAAACATTTTTCTTGTCCTTGAGCAAACAACAGCCATGTTTTTCCTCCAGTCTGTGAAGAGATGAGAGGGCACTTGTTGCCAGCCACTTAGGAGGAAGAAGCCTCGTCTTTGAGTTGCAGTAAAGAAACATCTGGAAACTAGCAGCTTTTTCTGAAAAATTCTCAAAAACTGAGGACTTTCTTATAGTTTCTACAGACGGCATGAGTGTGAATTTAAAAAGAAAAAAATCAATTTTGCTATCTTGATTACTTTGTTGAAATGTGGTTCATTATTTTTTTTTATAGTTATAGTTATTTGTTGTACAAATTTGAAGAAAATAGGCAATCTGTTTATTTCCACACTTTATAGCTTTAATGCTAAATACCATGTGCTTATTCCAGACTTATGAAAATGCCATAATTCAACTTCTTTCAAAGAAGCTCAAGTTTCCTTATCTCCATAATTACATACCCTTTTCTAAATTGCCCTTTGTGGCTATCGACCTTGAGAAGGTTTTTTTTCCTTTTTAATGAATGCAATTATGAACTTCTTTTAGGGGAAAAAATTCAAGGCTTACCACAGTACTTCACTCAAGCTGACTAAAGACCTCCTCATTTCTACGATCCCATGAGCTGGCTTGGTCTTAAATCATTAAATATTTTAAGGCTCATGTAACCTTCATGACCTCTCCATTTTAATGGATATTAATCTCAGGCTAATAGACACTGCTGCTGATTAAGTAATCTTCTGATGGAAAATTACATGTTTGGACAATAATAATCATTGTGGTGTTCCCCAAGGAACAGTCCCAGGGTCGCTGTTTCAATTATCAAATAGTTTTCACTTGGAAACTAGTCCTTTATGTTTTACAATCTTCATTACAGATGAGATATACCTGAGATAGGCGGTATGTGAATGAACACAATAGCTGAACCTTGCCTTGCCTTGTAACAGATTACATGATTTTACCAAAATTGAAAACAAACTCTGAAGCAAATTCAACTCTTTTCAATAGGTTTGCAACAATTAAAGGGTTTGAACACACTGGCAATGAAAATTGTTGACCCGCAAAGACGACACTGACCTTTGAGAGAAAATAGTACAACAGAGCCATAAACCTTTATTTTGCATCTTATATCTGAGACTATCTGAGAACTTTGTGAACACAATGTCCTCAAATGGCCAGTCACTCTCAGAGCTGCATCTCTGAGAGTGACTGGCCAGCTGGTTCACGTGACGACAGTTGTCACGAGGCTGCAGTGCGACTTCACGGATAAACTGGCTTTGATGTTTGCAGGGAAAACAAGTTGAAGATAAGTGTTGACCCTGATGATATTTTGTAAAGTAACCATGTAAAGTAAATGAATAAATTTCATGTGATTTCAGGGGCATAAAAAATTGTTTCATTCATGCCGCTGTCGAGGAATCTAAAGACCGTTTTATTCAGGCAGCATTCGTGGTGCAAAGAAAAACGTAGCGTAGGCAATACTTCACATTTATCAGAAGAAAATAGAAAGAGGGTCGCCACCTGATAAATTTTTATAGTAATAGTCTTTGTGCTGTAAACTGAGCCTCCATTTTCCTGGGAGATCACACACAGTGGTAGACAGTGAAACGCTGATGGTGTCATTATTATACTTCTATTACACTGTGCAATCAAACTACTTCATAATGAGAAGCTAAAATATTTTTTATTGCTACTTTAACTCCTGTAGAAAAAAAAGTGTAATATTGCAGAAAGTGTAATATTACCCTTTTCTTTTTTGTGCATATTTTTGAGCATGGCAGTGTCATTTAGTTTTTTTAGTTGTGGTTGCCAGAACTGTAGTGTGAATTATAGTTTATTATTGTATCATTCTGAAAATATAGTTTAATATTCATATACAGAAATCAATTATTTACCCCATCTTCAGATCACCAGTGGAAGTATCAGTGAGCTGTTTGTGAACCAGCTCCAGAGATATTTTTATAATTATTATTACATTTATTATTAAATTTGTTTAATGCCAGGTTTTGCCCAACCGCACGCACACACGCAGACACACACATGCTTTGTGTGTGCGTGTTTGTGCTGTGCCTACCTGTCTGTCTGCGACTGAATAAAGGAGTATTCTGTATTTCCATATTGTCGTCTCCCTCCTCTCCTTCTTCTCTGACCTTCTATTGTGAGTTGCTTGGAGACTGACAGAAAAGAAAGCGCTGTCCAACCCTTTATATACTTCCCTCTCTCCCCTCCTCCATGCTTCATCCATCCATCACCCCCCCACCTGCCCCCATCCGCACACCCACCCCTTGTTTACCTCCATTTCTCAAACCCTTTACCCCCTCATGTCTGTCGGTCTTTGTTTCTTTTCCCCTCAGATATCAAACATGCTCTCACTGTCTTCTAGCATTCAAAGCACCGAGTCACCCTCCCATACAATGATGGTGGTGTCTGGGTAATAGGATGTGCACACAAACACACACACACACACACAGACTCCCTTTATTCACAGCTTTTCATTGTCCCCACTCTCTCATTCACAAGGTATGAGACATTGGCCTTGGGATAGATACGCGTTAGACCCTCTCTGCCCTGTTGAACATTTGATTTCTCCTGTCTGCCCGCCTCTGTCGCATGTTCATAAACACATGTAGACAATCACTTAAACCGAGTCAATACAACAAATAAATTGAACTGATCAAACCCCCCAGCTGAGTGGCCATCAGCGTTTGTATACCAATACAAGCACCAGCTATAGCGTGATTGATTGATTCCCATTTGTCTGTTGTCTGTTTTGCACCTGTGTTGCTGGGAATGAATGGGAGGAATATGTCACATAGTGATCTTTCTCCTCTTAACAAGCCAATTTATCTGGTGGCTCCTAGGTCCTTGGTGAACGTGGGTCTTTTCATTACCCAGCCTCTCCTTCTTGTCCTCTCCCTCTTTATCTGCCAATTCAAAGAAAACCTTCAACAGAACCCCCCCCCACCCAAAAAAACCTTCCTTATCATAAAGAAAGAAGGATAAATGACAAGACAGGCAACGCTCCTTTTCTTCAGATCTGGACAATGAAAGAGGGTGAAGATGATTCTTCTTAATTAAGGAGCGAGAAGATATAGCTAACGAGGCGCTTTCTAATTAAGAGCATCCCGCGAGGTGACGAGGTGACGCTGAGAGGCAAGAGTCTGGGGGGACACGAAACAAAACCGTTTTCAGTTGAGCAGCCGAGACTGCAGAAAGGATGCGAGAAATGTTCATCAAATGCTTTGCCTTTGCCTTGCATAATTACCAGTTTTGTGCCATTTGAAAGGCCTGGATGACTTCTCAGCGCCGGCTTCCAGAGTTGGACTCCAGGGTGATGGAATATATTTCCAAATGCTGAGCCCGTCTCTTTTTCCCCCGTCGAGCCCCGAGCCTGACACCTGGTAACAAGAATGTAGCTGCTGCCCCTTCTGCCTTTATCCTCAAGACCCACTCAGCTAATCAACGACAGGTTAGATAGAGACGTTAATGCAAGAAAAGACAGGGGCGGACTGAGGAGATGCAAAGCAGGACGGATAATTAAGATTGTATGTAATCAGAAATCTGCAAAAAGAGCATCCTAATTAGGCTGTTCGGTTAATGCGTCCGCAGAAGACTGTCTTATCTGGTTTGCTGTAGCAGGTTTGAGATGTCACTTAAGGATAAGAACGAGGGGGAAAATGATATGAGATAAAATAGTAAAAATGATAAATGAAATGCAACATATAGAGAAACTAAATATAAAAACACAGCCAGGAAGTGAAATGGAATCAGAAATATGGTGGTACCTTGACTTACAAGTGTCCCAACTTGAGTTTTTGGATATATGAGCCGTCTCTCGGATGATTTTTTGCTTTGAGTTTTGAGCTAAAATTCACCCAGCATCCAGCGTTTCACTCGTTCACTTTAAGCTGTTAGTACGCAGTGGATGATCACTTTTGTGCTCACGTTTGTGCTTGCAGTTATTTTGCAAAATTATTCCAACCATTTGTCTGAAGAAAGTGAGTGCGAAGGACAGAGCTGAGAAGAAGATGATGATGTGCACTGAATTAAAGAAAGAAGTTATCAAAATATCGAAATAAGAAATAAATTTAGACTAAATTAGACTTGTAAGTTAAAGCACCACTTTACTTTTATAACAGTGACACTTTTTTCACTTCAAAGTCTAAGTGCCAACTTTCATCTTTAAGTGTCTTTTAAGGTGTCAGTATTGGGTGACCAGCACAATGCCCCAAGTTTAGGACAATGCAGCAGGCATTCAGATCCTTCACTTACTTTTACTAGTAAAAGCACTGATACTACTCTGAAAATACCCCACTACAAATAAAAGTCCTGCATTCAGAACAATACCTCAGTAAAATGCATATATGAAAAGTAATAGTACTCATGGGGCAGTAAAATCCTCCCTCTCAGTTTTTACTATTATATTTGATGTTTCTGGATTACTATCACTGCTGCGTTGATGTGTATAATGTATTTAGCTGCTGTAGGTGTTTCAGGTTAAGCAAATTTGAACCACTTCACATTTTGCTGGTTAGTTTAATCCACAACATTGCATTGTGGTCTAAATGATCATCATATGTTTGTAACTAGCTGTCCTAAAATAATCTCTACAAAACAACCAGCTTTGTGACGATGTGTTTTCCAGGATGGTCGAAACACTTTGTTTAGGCTCAGAGGGAGAATTTATTCAACACAAAGGAACATTTAAAAGTACTATATTGCATCACAGCACTGCCAGTGTGCTCAAATACAAAGCTAAAATAATGTGTGTGCATGAACAGTGCTGTACTTTGGAATAAATCAACAGCTACAGTGCATTTTTCAGTCAGCGTCTCTGAAAATGTGTTGAATGGAGCTGCAAAATGATAATAATATAATAATAAAATAAAGTATACAATAAAGGAGCTGGCACGTGGAAACATCTGCACAGACTCACGCAAGCCAATAATGTCATGAACACTGTAAAATGCTTATGAAGGATCAGTCCACCACATTTTATTACTTATGTCTCTTTCTGCTGCCACAGAAGTACACAAGAGTTAAACTGTGATTTCATATATGCTGCACAGAAAGTAAAAAAAGATGGCATTGAACAACTTTTATTTGAGGTCCTTTCTATAAAGAAATAGTTCCTACTAAAATGTGTTCAGTGGATGAAAACTTCATGTTCGGCATTTTTCTCATTTTTTAACCAGAAAAGTATTAATGGACCCCGACTGGACGAAAGTTGAACTTGCATCGTTCTGTGTTGGGGGAAATGAGGACAAACACTTTACGTAGTGACCCCAGTTTTCACCTCGCCCCACGTGAGTCAACCAGTGATCTCTCCTGTAAACCTTCACATGACCTCAGCCACTCTCTCTGTCCCTCTCTCTCTCTCACACACACACACACACACACACACACACAAATGCTCACGGACATCTATCCATCCTCCACTTCCTTGTTCCTCCCATGTTTCTCTGCTGCCCTACTAAGGTTTCAGTCCTGCTTCTAACTTAGTGCTTGCCATTCTCTCTCTCTCTCTCTCTCTCTCTCTCTCTCTCTCACTCTCACACACACAAACACACACACATTTTCCATTACTTCAGAGGACATTATATGAGCATTTTCTGGAGATTTACCCTCGCTATCATCCTAAACACTAATTATCCAAACTTGACCATCACTTTTTTATTTTAGATTTACCTTGTGAGGACTTGTTGTCCCCAATGTGACTGTGTAAACAGACCAATGTCCCCACAACATGAGTAATACATGCACACATACACACACACACACACATACACACAGAGGGCCAGATTTCAGGGCCATTTCTAACTTTGGTACACGAGATGAGGGCAGCCACATGACTTGTGATTCATGAGGACGCTCATAGAGCTGTCACACTGGAGGCAGGTGTCTCTCTCTCTCTCTCTCTCACACACACACACAGATACACAAATAGAGAAAAAGGGAGCCTGACCTCATCCCTAAACACTGCAAGATGGTGGTCAGATGGCTGGCAGAAGAGTCTTGTTGCCAGTCACAGGACCTGAGCCTACACACACACACACACACACACACACACACACACACAGAAGGTCTACATAGTGAGGCGAAACCTGATCAAGTTGGCGAAGCTTCAATATCATATTAAAAGTTATGACTTGTTCCTCTGATAGATGGCTCCCCGGTGGCGGCGGACACTTTTCTCTGTCGCCACATTTGTCTCCGACTCAGAACAGTTTACTCGCTGACACACGGCTCCTTACAGCTTTCACTGCGGCACACGGAGATCAAAATGATTTCACCTGACAATCAGCTATCAGCTGATAGAAAAAAAACCCCCAGTGATCTGACTTCCATGAGATGCATGAAAATCTTTACATTTGTTGTTCTTGCAGAAATCTGTGCACATGAAGTGATGATCTGCATATACAGGAAGAACAGAAGAAGCAGTTCACATGAGTAGCAATGACTTTGAAAGATCAACAAACAAGCAAACATTTATTCATGCTGACATTTAGCACCAAAAATAACCAGATAAATCAAATCAAAGAGGATTAAACACATTATTGGACCCAAATGTTGCATTTTAACTCCACAGGTAGTTTGCAGCGAGCGCCTCAGCGGGATCACGTCTCGGTGTTTAGTTAAAGGGATTATGTGGTTGAGGAGATTATTTATAAGCTGTTGGTCTTGATGAGCTGGAGGTGAGGTTACATAAACCAACGAGGCTGTTGGTAATAATAGAAGGAGCCGCGAAGATCCTGCAGCTCTCAGTTTAGAGGCAGGCGACCCCACACACAACCCCCAAAGAAAAGACGTGTAATGTTTGTTAATTAAGCTGGTTTCCTAAAGTTTAATTGATTTTCTTTTTTTGCATGTGTTTTACTTTATCTTTCAGAGGCCTGAGGTTAATTAAACTTAACTTAACTTTTAAGTCACTTCCAAACAATTCAACTTGTCTTAAAACTGAAAATAATACAAGTTAAGAGGGAAATTATGACTCTCAAATCTAGTTCATGCACACTAAACTTGCAAATCATGTGTTTCTGAATGTTGTACAGGCTGTATACAGTCCCTATTATTACAGTTATATTGTGTATGTAAGACTACTTATCATAATATTCTTTAACTTTAACTGTCATTGCATGGCTTTACTGAACTTCATCTTAAATCTCCTTTATCTTGAAAATTATTTGATTGTTTGGAACAGCTGAAACAGATCAATAAATCAGGATGTTACAGCAGTAAAATGGTAAAATGTAGAAATGACAAATATAAGAATAAATGACAAAGTAAAATAAAAAATAATAATCAAATAATATATGCATGCACGTCAAGCACGTTGAGTGTCGGCATGTCTGGGAACTGCCGGACATGAAAAGATGTATGAGGGCAAATATTTGTGCAGAATTGCTGCTTCTCTCCTCACAATCAAACTGATGTGCAGCAACTGAGCGTAAAGGACTCGGCGTCTCATGTTCTCATGCAGAAATGAACTGTGACGAGCTGTGAATTCCTCCCCTCGCTACGGGACCAGAATTCCTCGTTTACAGACTGCGCTGCTCACTTTTTATGGAGACGCCAACGGAGGATTTGTGTCAGGAATTTGTGTCACGCAGGGCACAATCTGACGAATGTGGCACAGTTTTAACACCACTGCTAAGGTTTCTGGGCCGAACGTCGGGCCGTCTCCACCCTCGTCCACTTTCGGTTACGTACGGTTTACACCAGCTGCTGCTAAGTCAACCTTAAGCTGTTATCATGTC
This sequence comes from Amniataba percoides, assembly GCA_037176925.1. NCBI lineage: Eukaryota > Metazoa > Chordata > Actinopteri > Centrarchiformes > Terapontidae > Amniataba > Amniataba percoides. The sequence goes on along the minus strand of JBAJHX010000031.1, from coordinate 15,592,483 downwards.
AGTTATATGGACTGTGTAACGAGGGAGGCCGGGGGAGAGAAGGCAAGCTTGAAAATGACAACTAATGATAATTTCAACAATTCATTCCCATTCAGTGCCTTGTGTTTTACTAACAATCAATTTTTTTCTTCACATTCAGTTCCTTCACTTGATAAGATAAGACAGAACTTTATTTATCCTGAAGGATTTTTTTTGCTGTAGTTGCAGGACAAAGTAGGAAAGAAGGCAAACACAAAGACTGAAAACATAAACTAGTCAATAGTGGTGCAAATATAGAAATACCAATAATATCTATCCAAAATCCCCCCCCAAAAAAAAATATAAAGAGGAGTAGCTGCGGACATGTTTATACTTCCTGACGTTACAAAAAGATGAAAAATTGTAGATATTTCTTTATATTTCTTAAACTCTTCTCACAATCTTTTGTAGAAAACAAACACACCATCTTTCCTCAAACCTTAAGCAAAATTATGCAGTACGAAGGAAAGAAAATCAAACATAAATATTAATTATTAAATTATTTTAACACAGACACAAGAGGTTATGTTTGAACACACAATGCATATAAGGAAGGTTGAGGATACTTTCTGTTTTTCAGTTTTATAACCCCTTTTATTATTCTTTTTATTTTTACTTTCTCCATTTATCTGTACTTATTTCTGTCCTTGTGCTGTGGCAACAATTGAATTTCAGATCAATAAAGACTCATCTTATACTGATCAATGAATCTCCACCATCTCTTCGTCAGGGAGTGTTTTTTTTTCCCTCACCTTCTTCTATTGTCACTATTGTGTTTCCATTGGCCGTGAATCAGCTCTTCTCCCAGGTTAGCTGGGCTTTGTGTGTTCACTCTGGAATTAAAATGCATGGAAAACTGTATCCACAAAGAGCCTCTCTGCTTCAAACCAAAAAGCTTTTTGGGTCAAGGAAAGTAGCATTTAGAAAGAGCAAAAAAGGGGTATTTATGGAGTAAATATTGATGTGATGATGAAGACTGTAACTAAGCAACAATTCAAATATTTTGGAGATTTCAAAATATCGTTTCAAGTGACAGATAAATAAATGATTCTCCTACCTTTGTGTGATATTTGTCATTTGTGATGCAGCATCAGTTTGCCTCATCTGAATCAATTATTCCAATATTCTCTCAGTTTTTCTAGTGTCTTTTCGTGTGCATGAAGATAATGGAAAAGGCAATGCACTTTGTAAATTTATAGATGATTTTTTTGACATTTTAGTTAAATTGCTGTTGGACGGAAACTCGGCTCTCTCTCACCCTGTGATCAGTGTGATAACAGTGAAAGCCAGGAGAGGAGCTCGCCGGTCTCAGCTCGAAGATTCTCAAGATTCCCCGCAGCATAGCAGCCGTGCCTCGCAGTGTTTCTGCAGCTTGTTAAGAGGGGATGCCAGGCATGGTTGTGCCTGTGTATATTTTCATTTAGTCTGAATGCTTGGCACACTGGGGCGGTAAACGGAGAGGCAAGGTGGGCATAGATAGCATAGTTACTTTGCACTTGTATGTGATGAGAGAAAACATTCATTAACAGATCTAATTTACATTGCTTGGAGAGGCGGTGTGGGGGCGCATGGCTGTGATCAACACCACGACACACACTCACACACACACACACAGAGAGTAGTTTGAAACAATAAATAGTTAAGATTCAGGACTCTCCCTGTCTGT
>JBAJHX010000031.1:15558116-15581438 GCA_037176925.1 Amniataba percoides | reverse complement strand
TGTGTGTGTGTGTGTATTTGCACGTGTGAAGTCCCGGGCACACCAGAGTCACTTTTCCACTCATGCTTAAGCTGTTAATTGTGTGCTAAAGAGCACGGATGTTTGGGTGCGTGCGCGTGAAGGCAGGACACGCAGGACGATCGTGTGCCTGTGAGGTTAATTTGGGTGCAAAATGAATCTGTGATGTCATTTTAAAGTATGAAAAGGCACCGATAAATGACGCCATCCTGGCGGCATCAGGTCAGAAAACTAAAACTCTTTGTGTGGTTTTAGCATGTTTATGGACAAACAATGTAATTTGGAGGTTGTTCTATTTGAGGTACTTCCTGAACAATAAAACAAACAAACAAAACAATAAAGTGTGATGTTCACAGCAAAACACAGCTTTGAAAGTGAAATGTTAAAATTCATGGGAACTGTAATGATCACCATTCAAACCAAAAGCCTCATCATTAAAATTAGCGTAGACTCGGTCTTCACTTGGCTCCAAAAAGACTAAAAAATAACTGAATATCCATGTCTCTTTAAGTGTTTGTTCCTGCCGTTAGGAATCATTTCATATAAAGAGCTCCGCACGCCTGATTCTCGCAGTAACCTTCCCTCAAATCCATCAAACCTGTGAGTGACAGCCGAGAGGATGCCAAACATTCCTGATTGAAAATTCCTCATTGAACCTTGGCGGTCCCACTTCCATAGCACGCTCAGATCGATGGTTGAATAGCGCCGGTGAAGATGAGCTGAGCTGCACTTCAATGGGAAGATATTTTGTATTTTAATAGCTTCTCTGCAACATTTGTGGTGGGGAACAGGTGTGCTGGTTGTTGAGGGGTCAGCCAAAAGGACAGTCGAGTGCCAGAACGACAAAAATCGGTGCGACAGATTATTAGAGCGAGCAGAAAATCCACGGCAAAGGTGGTTATATTAATGTGCGAATGCTCGTTTTTATTTCTTAATGTTTATTTATAGCGCATTTGTGTCCTTTTGCAGCAGTTTCTCACACGATTTTTCCCAACTTATTACTCGTTAAAAGTTTCCTATAACCTGACCAATCATATCGTGTAATTTTGGGTCAGTGCAAGCAAACATCATACCCGAGTTAATTAAAATAACATGTGTAAGGTCAACGAGCGCTAAGAAGATAGACGGCTATAATATATGTGTCACTGTGGCATCAAACAATTTAATGCTTTGCTTTTCACAAACACATCATGGGGAATATTTGGATCATTAAAAATGTGACACTGATTATCAAAAAGTTCATTTTATACTGGAAACAAGCTACTTTTGCTTCATCACAGTCAGAAGTTATAATGATCTGTCAGCTGGAGACTTAATTATGAGGCATCAAAGCGTCATGTAAACAGCTCAGTCTAAACAAATTGGCGCAGCCGACCACAAACTTCCCAGCTGTGTTTTTCTGTAATTTCACACAGGATGTAATCAGACTTTCAGTTTTGGGAATCCCGAGAACTTTTCAGCTGCTGTTTGTGTGTGTGTGTGTCGTTATGAAAAGTCAGATGATGATGCAAACTTGGAATCAAAAAGTGAAATGTCTAACTCTCTCCTTGGAATTCATTAATATATTACTAATAGTAATATTGAGAGAAATGCAATGACAAGTAATTTGCATTTTTTATCAATATAATGAGGGAAAGTTTTTTATGAACGTCTCTGCAAAGTTTCCCAATGTTGATTTTGTCATCTCCTCATAATAAGTAAAGCATGATACTGTTTTTATGATTATGTTTCGGCACTAAAGGCATGCGGTTAAAGTTGAAAGATTGTATCTTGGTCCAGATTAGAGCTAAAAATTAGACCTTCCTCGACCTTTTTGCCTGCCTGTAACACTCTGTAGGTTAATTCATATATAAAGGATGGTTTTGTGCCTCCCTAGTATCTCTTCAGCTCTACTGCAGAGCTAACAGTGTGCAATACTGCTTCTTAAACAGATATAGTGTTATAGTTTCACAATATGTAGATATCTTTGTGTCTAAACAACATTTAGAAAGCATTATTTTGAATCTAGATGAAGCAGCTACAGTGTTAGCATCGCCCTACGTAATCTGAACTCCACTTAGAAAACAAACATTTTAAAAAGTGTTTGTCGCCTTGCAGACAAAACATGAATTCAGCATTTCAGCATCCTTTTGATAAATTTAGTGCAATTAAAGTTCAGCAAAATCTATTTAGTTAGCTCTGTTATGTTGCTCTGTTTGCTTGACACATGGAAAAGTTACCAAAAGCAGCTCCCTAAACTTTAAATTATATTAAAGAAAACACTAATACATCAGGACAACACAAAATAGAGAAATCACCTGGAAAGCTCATGCTCCTTCACAAGAGTTAAATATGGATTTTAGCCTCAGAAGTGGATAAAAAAGTAGTTCAGGTGGGAGGTATGTGGATGATTTATGTGTACTTTGTTTATTCGAGTCTCCTGGACGTTAAATAATAAGTAAACAGTATAATGCATCTCCACATTTTCATCAATTAAAACAACAAAGTTCAGTGATTATCATGCTCATCTGTGTTTTTGATTAATAATGTATTTTGTAAATTAGTAAAACAAACATACATACTTTTTTTTATTCATTCATAAAGTTGAAATCCTTCCCATCCTGCACTCATTTGTTTCTGTACCATTGCTTCATATTTGTTGGGTAAGTTGACCCCTGGCCCCTGATAATAGCACCGAACCGGGAGCAAACTATTTGACCTTTGACCTCCAGAATTTGGGAGGCCACTGAGGAATTGTGGGACTTTGCAGCATCACATTCCTCTCATTGGTCGGTTTGATATGTTTACTCATTCAATTAGCAGGAAGTGCCAGTTGTTACATTCTTAACTGGAGCTTTAAACACTAAAAAAAAAAAAAAAAAACTCAACCGTGCATACAGGAAATGTCACGATCTCTAACTACACCAAATTAACTGTCATTAACCTGCTGCTTGTCATACTCACTGATCAATATGATATTTTTCAAGGTTACTTTACTGAAAAAAAGAGAAATCAACATGGACAATTTCAGGAAAATACATAAAATTTTTGTGACAGTGTTCATTTTTATGTAATCTATAATATAATTGTGTTAAATAACATATAATTTAAAATCTATTTCTAAACAGCCTCCACTTACTGTAATATTTGAAGAGCTCTTGTGTGTTTCCTTCCTCTACACCTGTCAAGAGCAGGAGGCCAGTCTGAGATTTCTCAATGCATCACAATGACCTTGAAAAGTAATGACAAGGAAATTCATCTCAACACAAGGACCACAGAAGACTGAAATGACTTTTCCAAGATCCAAAAATCACAAACTGGACAAGTGGAGCCACATTAGGTGTTTCACTCATCAGGTTCACTTGCATTAGATGTTAATGTGGCCGAAAGCTCAGGGAAAGCTAACAAATTGACCTGTGAGTGTGTTTTCTTATTTATTATTTGACACTTTCCAGGGTCAACAGCATGAAGCTTTGAAAAAATATAACAGAAGTGGAAAAAATATATCTCTATATGTAAACAAACATATAAGGGATGTAAATGGACCTGTGAATGTATTCATTTATTAATGTTTTGACACTCCTCTTTCCAGGGTCAACACTATGAAGACTTGTTGAGTACATGAATACACACGTACATACATAAATATATCTCTCTGTGTAGAAAAACAAATGTAAATGGACCTTATCTTTTTTTGTTGTCAGGGTCATCAGCAGTTTGAAGCTATCACACTTTGGTGAGTCAGTGCAGAAGTAGTTGTCATCATGGTGTCTGATTAGATGTAAATATAAGGGGAAATAATTGAATATATCTACATTAAAAAATGTTTATGAATGCATGTGAAATTAGTAAAAAGAAAATAATTTGGATCAGAGGCAAAAAAATTCAGTGTACGCGATTTGTTTTATGTCCTTCTCTGTAATTACAAGCCCATTAAGGCAGAGGTGGAGCTCTGGCCTCAGACAGCAGTGGGGGAGGCGTCAGGCTGGGTGTGTGGAGGGGGGAGGAGGAGGATGTGGAGGGAGGAGGAGGAGGAGAGGGTGAAGGGGATCCTTTCAGTGCGCACGGCCGCGGTCCAGTGCGTAAAGAGCGCAGCGCCGCAGAGACTCTCCGCCGCCTCAGCGCGTCCTTCAGGACTAAATGTTTCCTCTCCGCCCGGACAGAGCTGCTCTGTGCATGAAGCTTTAGTTCCTCTCCGTGATTTCTTCGCCATGAGCTGCCTGGATGTGATGTACCAAGTGTTTGGTCCTCAGCCTTATTTCAGCTCCTACAACCCCTATCACCACCAGGTACGGAGCACACACTCACACCAACTCATACTCTGACTTTTCTCTGCACTGTGGACGGAAAACTTTAACATCTATGCTTTAAAGTCCGCCAATCCGAACTTAATTAGATGCAAATGCAAGAGATTAAACGACTACCGTTTTTCATACTGTCATTAGAAAGTTCATTATTCAACTTTTACAGCCCTTGGAGCAACTTAACATCCTCCATGTATCTAAAAAACATGTTAAACCGACTTTTTAAATGCCTAAAACACTATAAAACACAAGGCATGGATAGTATGTGCTGCATGCACAAAGGAACTAACTCAGTGCGTAAAGCTGTGCCAGGGAAGAACTTTCTTTCAGGTCACTGTATGTTGTATTTATTATGATTTATTATGATTATCCAGAGTTTTCTTCTTCACATCACTGTCAGCAGATTGTTTGTTCTGCCTCTTCAGGCTAATTTTAGATTATGTAATATAGAAAGGAAAATAATAATTTATTTTTTCCAGTCTCAAGAGCAGATTAACTCTATTACAGTAGAAACTGAGGTTTTTTTTTTTACATTATATAGTTCATCTGGTGAAATATATAGTTTGTATTAAGAGACTTTTTACATGAAGGACTTAGTTTTTTCCGACTTTGGCTCTCAGATTATGGCCATAACTAACACAATAATATACTAAATGACCAGCAGCATAATTCAGAAAAGTCTCATTTCTTTCCTAATGTTGTAATGTTGAATGAGTAAACCCAGTCATTTAGGATTTTAATCAGTTATGTCTCATGTTTTGCATTTATTTACAGCATATAGTTGCAAAAAAAACAGACTGATTAATTTAAGTTTTTCAAATCAAATTTAAAAAGACTTTATGTCTGCTGTAATTGAACATTTCAGTGCAACAGGTTTTTCTTAGACCTCTCCAGACCCGTTAAAGGGCTTTTTCCACTCTCTTAAAACCTCTCAGTCAACATGCAGGCATATTTCACATAGTGCCAAAACTCACTTAGTCTGTCACCTAAAGAGATCCAGCCAGAGTCAAACCCTGCTATACAACACAGTTTTATCATGCATATTTTCACTCTTTATCAACAATATTATTTATTATGACTTATTTAATACATTTGTCACATATTAATTTTATTAGAATATAATAAAAGTTCCATATTGTACAATAAAAGTTATATTGTGATCTATAGTGTGCATGCTGTTTTTGCACTAAAATAAGGTGGTTTGGTAATCTTTAATCTTTTAAGTAAAAAACAGTAATGGGATGCAAAATTATGTTAGAAAACAAATAGTACACAACATATTAATATATCTCTGTTATGAGTTATGAAGTGATAAGGTGGCAAATTAAATGACAGGGAACAATCAGGTGCAATTTAAAGTAATTAAAAGGCAATCAAACAGCAATGTCAGCATATATGTGTCATGAGCAGAGCATTATTTTGTCATTTTTAATATAAAAGTGTATTTGTTATAGCATATGTATTCACATTATTCATATCAGTGTGTACATAAATAGATAAGTTGAAGAGGATTTATCTCCTGCTAAACACCTGTTGTGTCCTGAAAAAGATTTTTTATGAGGTTTAGAAATGAAACCTGCTAGTTTCAGTCTTTAAAGTGTCTGAGAACCCTCCACAAATGTAAACTGCATTTATCCTGTTAACTCACAACTTACTTAAATCTGCATGTCCCTTTCAGAAACTGGCCTTGTATTCCAAAATGCAAGACCCCCAGGACAGCGGCAGCCGGCTCGGCCCCCTGGGCCCCCCGGCCATCAAAGAGGAGGACAAGGAGCTGCCGCCAGGAGCCGAGTACCTGAGCTCCCGCTGCGTCCTCTTCACTTACTTCCAGGGAGACATCAGCGCCGTGGTGGACGAGCACTTCAGCCGAGCCCTCAGCCACACGACCGCATACCCTGCTTCGAGCAGCCACAAGGCCGTAAGAGGTGTGTGTGACTTTGTGTGTGTGTGTTTTCCACAGTGTGTGTCTGTTAGAGTGGAAAAACCACTGAAACAGCCTTTTGACCATCGCTGACTTCCTCCACCAAAACCCATTAAATGCTTCACTGTTTTTGGGGAAATTCTGTGCTGCACATTTCCATCGTTTTGGTCCCTGTTGTTTGCATCTCATATCTCCTTTTCTTTATTTGATATTACGCGACTGAGGTTGTTAAGAATATTATTTCCTGGGATGCCATAAATTTTTCGTGGTCTCTCACAGATTCCCACCAAAGTGACAATTGATTGACATGCAAAGATAAAAGAACAGATAGAAAAGGGGCACTTTTTCAATCCCAGTAACGGGTGATGGCTTTCTTTACTCACTTTAGTCAAGAGTGCAGATCTGAACAGCAAAATCTTCACTTTTTGCTCCCTTTGTTACACTGACGTTGGTTTTTGCACACTGGTTGTAAAGCTTTATTCTTCTCATTTGACCTTTCCCGTGAAAACGTGTTTCAAGATACCTGCTGTCTGCGCTGTTTTCAGGTCAGAGAGGAAATGGTTTTCAGAATATTTTGCAGGACTAAAGCTCACCTGAAACCAGAACAAATCTGCAGAAATCCTTACTTTAATGCACTTGGGTCATTATAATGTCACATTGGACTGAGCTGATGGAAAGAAATGCTGCAGGACGGAGCGATAATAATGACCATGTCTGAACAGCGTTGTCTGATAGTATTTTCCGAACGTTGCTTTTGTTTATTATTGTATTATATATTTATTAATGTAACATTAGAAATACCTTACCAGGGTCAGATTATCGATGTGAAAAAATGATTTGGGTTCATTTTTTTCTCATCATTTGGAGTGTTGCATGTTTTTAGTAACATATAAAGAGTCTGTGAGTGATTTTAAGTCTCAGATATTTCAGTGCTCAAGATAATTTAGTCTAATTTTGTCTTTGACATCATTGATGCTTCTTACTTATTGCTAATCATTATTCATTGTCAGTCACAGAAATAAGAGGTTGATGAAATAAAATGGTGGCCCCATGTTCAAGCTTAACCCCTTATAAGGATTTAAAGGGATTAAAAGTCATAGTTAGTAATTAGTTAGTTAGTCTTACAGTCTTGACTAGTTAATTTTCCTCAGTTAACGGCAGACTTGCTTTTTATTTCAACTCCCTTCATGGCCATTTCTCAAATCCAGCCTCTTTGTGTAAACTTGTGACTTCTGACTTTTTGGGTCTACTACTCCTTTAGCATAAATGACCACACTGAATTTTTTTATTGCAGTGGTTCTCTGGATTTTTGGTCAATAATTGCTAGACTCAATTTTGGAATAAAAGTCTCTTTTATCAAGCCAACTGAGTAATATTTTTACTCTGTGTGTGGATATACAGCACACTAGATTAAAATATTAGACTAAAATATGACCACCAAGTTGCGTTGATCATTTCTAGAGTTGCAACAAATGGCTGTTTTATTAATTTTAACCGATGGATAAAGTGATAAAAGACATTTTACAATCATTATAGAACACAGAAAGCAGGCGATATTTTGATTTTGTCTTTTAACTGGTGACTCAAACAAAGAATTCATTTTGAAAATAGTTGGGTAGCTAAACTAATAATGACTTTGGCAAATAGGAGATGAATAAGATAAAAACGCACATTTAAAGAGGAAGTATTTTAAAAGCTTTTGACAAAAATATCTGGTTAAAAGCTTTAGAAAAAAACAAGCAGGTGGACTTTTTGATAAGATGGTAAGATAAGATTATCATAGAAAAACATTGCTTAAGCCTTATTTTTTTATCAGTGTATAATGGGCTCTAATAATCTTTATGCTAACTTGGTAACCTGTAACTACTAAGGGAAAGTAAACAAGCCCTCTTGATAAATTATCTGTGTGGATCTCTGTCTTCACAGATGGATCATTCCCTATGAGCCAGAGGAGTTTCCCTCCGTCTTTCTGGAACAGCTCCTACCAGCCGTCGGTCTCCTCCACGCTGGGCAGCGCCCTGTCAGCTCCCCACACAGAGCTCCCTTTCTCTGGGGATCCATACTCCTCCGCCTCCCTACACAGCCACCTGCACCAACCCAGCCCCGACGCCTGGCACCCATCCCACCACCACCACCATCACCACCACCACCCGTACTCACTAGGGGGCGCTATAGGCTCCCAGGGCACAGCGTATCCACGTCCGGGAGTCCACGAGATGTACGGCACGGCGTTTGACCCGCGCTACGGTTCTCTGCTGGTTCCATCGGTGAGGCCTCATCACCGCCTGACGTCTGGCAGCTCTGTGCCGGGGCCCAGCTCCTCGCCCTGTGACCTCGGAGGGAAGGGGGAGTCGGGGACGAGCTCAGCCTGGAGCGGAGCCTTCAGTGGAGCCGGAGCCGAGATCGGACTCAACATGGATACAGGTATTGTTCATTTTTCACATCATGTGAGTTCTCTTTTGAAAATGAAAGTCTGCAGTCTGTAGTGCCCTGCTGTCCTTCAGATGAAGTGAGAGTCCCTCATAAAAATTTCCTCTTTTAAAACAGACAGACCAGGAATGGATGTTGTATGTATGAGTAGAAATAACAGTAATTTTTTTTTGTACAATATGGAAACTGTCAAAACATCTTATGTCAGGTTTACACTGATTACATACTTATTTTAGGCCTGATTTTAAATTCCTCAACAGGTTTCGGCGACAAAAGATCAGAGGCTAATCAGCGTGCGCTCCAGCGAGCGATAACCTCTATGTGAATTGAATAATTAGAAGTGTTAGTGATGTGCAAATGCGTGGCAGCCGCCCAAGAGATATCTAGCAGGTTGAATATCTTGATCTGTCTGTGAGTCCAAATCCCATAGTGTGAAATTAACTTTGACTGGCAATGGCAGCAGCGGCGACCTGAAGCCAATGAGAGGGAAATCAAGGGAAGAGTCTCATCACATCAACTTTTAGATACTCCAGTATAAGACAGATGGTTGTGTAATGTGATCAGTGCAGTGCAGCAGGCTGACGACTTTGAACGTCGCGTGCAGGTGTCATTAATGGTTTTGTGATATTGTGAGACAAGAGTTGACAGATTTTCATTCTAATCAAACGCCAAGTTTTGAGTCAAAGACAATCTTTCAAATCAATTATTTCTTGTACTTTCTGTCCTGGTGGTCTTTTAGAAACTTAGCATAGCATTAGAGAGCCTGGTTTTGGGGGACATAAAGGGCTAACAAGTCATGAGTTTGTAAACTTTGAACATTAAATTGTTATAAGAGCGTGTTTCCTTATTGGCATGACAATAACCCTGTTTACTAAAGATTATATTCAGTACTAAATGGTTTTCCCAATTACAACGTGTACATTTTGTTACAGCAGCGGGAGATTCAGGGAGGTGGGAAAAATCTGTATTCAAGCAAAACAAAGAGTTGAAGAAAATCTAAGATTTCATGTGTTTACAGGCATGGGATTACTTGTAATGTGATGCTAAATTTAAACAAGAGAAATGAAAACTGACACGTTATCACAGGTTATGAAATGTGGAAAACAAAAAATTCCATGCTGTGTCTTTGATGCTGCTTTCACTCAATTAGATAATTCGTTTTCATTCCAGTCAAAGTACCAACTTGAAAGTGTGAAAAACAGATTTAAATGAAGATTTCCCCCCCTGCCTCAGATCAACTTACCACAAGTGGTTTGAACCAACAAACTGACTGTCAATCAGCACCTTAACACCAGCTGTCAACTTCTTTTTCTGCTGCTGTCTTGCTTTCATCCCCTCTCTGCCTCGGGCAATTCCTCCTGCTTTTATCAACAAGACATTTGCACTCCTTTTTCTCTAATCTCCCTTTTCTTGCTTTTCTCTTCTTCCACTCGTCTTTTCTTTTCCTCCTTTCTGTCCTTGTCTCTTAGGTCTGCAGGCACAGGATAAGAGCAAGGATTTGTATTGGTTTTAGAGACTGCTGAGACACCCCCCCCCTTTCCTCTTCCTCACTCCTACTTCAGCTGTAGCCTCTTTCCTCCACTCCTGCTATGCTCTGTTGCAACTGGCAGACAAACTGAAAATCGGTCAGACGGCAGTTTTGTGCTGTAACCGCTTCTGGTCTAATTGCAGCTCGGTGTTACGGCGGACTGTGCAGCAGCAGCAGCGCAGCCCTGCTGAGCTGAAAACTTACAGTGTGGATACAAAGCGAAAGGTGGAAACAAAAGTGGACTCGTGGAGGAGAGAGGGAATCTGATCTAGACGGATGTGAACAAAGACAAGACTCTTTGTGCTTCTGTAACAGGCAGGGACGACATTCCTAAACTGGAAAAGGTCTGGGGACAGACGGACAGAGACATGTGTTGTCAAACTCCAAAGACAAACGCTCGAAGGACTTGGCAGGACTTTCCTCAGTGGGACAACTGGGCTACAGACACTGGGAGTGTTATGGCTGGAGAAAAGGCTGTGCTGGTGTGGAGGCGGCTGCACAGTACGAACTTGGCAGACTGCAAAGAAAAGAGGAGTCCAAAAACACTTTGGTTTACATGAACTATTGGTTCAATGTCAACTGAAAGAAAAAAATACTGTCAGTATTTTATGGCACAGTAAAAATTAAATTAAACAATTTTGGATGGTATTCAACTGATATCAAAAGATATTTAAAGAATGATTTCACAAAGTGTTGCAAACAACTTTAGCTGTGCCTCGATTCCATATTACACACACACACACACACACACACACACACACACACACACACACACACACTCGAAGCAGCTTATTGAAACTCTGGATTTATTTGCAGCTGATGTACACTACTGTCCCACAATGCAATGCTCTACGGAAATGGAGGAGATACTGACAGCTGCAGAAAGAATGAAAATACAAAAATAATACATTTGTTTTCTGTTTGTTTTTTCATTGTAAAGTTTAATTTGCAATGTCAAACTGCGACCTTGCCACTGAATATTAGACTTTGAAGGGGCGCGTACTGCTTTTGTTCCTGTTAGTGCAGTTGATTTATCATACGCTATGTTTACAGTGTACTATGGCAATTTGTATATAAAAATAGAGTATATAGATACTCTTTAAACGTAATATGGGATTGGGATACGCTTGTCTCAGTAAGATGTTACAATGGATTCGGTGATTTGCAAGTCAAAAAACATCTTGATATTAAAACTTTGGATAATTTGGTTGTAAAAAATGTAGAAATACAGCATCTGTTATTTCCATCAAACTGAATGTTCACTAAATATATAATTTAACATCAAGGGGGTTATGACTGAAATTAGTGCTGGCTTCTCCCTGTTTTATATAAATATGTTTTGGACTGTTGGTCAAACACATCAAAGATTTATTTATGATGGATCTTTTATTATTTTTTTAATCAATCAATTGAAAAGTAATGACTGATTGAAAGTGAAAAATGATTTGTTGCAGCCATAATTAAAATGTTATTCAAGCAGTGAATGTCTGTACCCTAGATGTCAAAATAAACCACATTAAATCTAGTTTTATCCTAAATGTTAAGATGTCTTTTGACACATAAAAGAAACAAGCTCAATGCAAAATGGTAACACCTGCTTATTTAGCTTATTCCTGAGTCATTATATTATACATGTGACGTCAAGAGGGATGAACTGCTGTCTACTGAAAAAAGATAACCTCAGGTGTTAATACATTTCTATCTGATTGGAATTTATTAAGCATTTTACACAGCAGCAGTTAAAGAACAACCATTTTCTTTGTTCGTGTTATCAATTTCTATTCAGTATAAAACTACCTGAGTTAAAGAGGGGTAAAGAGAGATTTATGATCGATAACAACGGATGGGTATTTATTATACCTTTAAACGTACATACAGCGTGGACTGAATTTGCTGTGGACATTTAAAAAGAATAATTTTATAGTGAAAACAAAGATAAAAAAAACTTCTTCTCAACCATGTCAACAAAAGAAATGTGAACTTTAAAACCAGTGACTGCTGAGAGAGAGAGAGAGGGAGAGAGAGAGGAGGGGTTCCTCTGATGAATGAAGGGAACGATGGCTATTTGAAGCCACTTGACTCCTTCTCTCCCTGCTCCTATGCAGCTGTCAAGGACAACTGCTCTTCAACTTGGCAAACACACACACATACACACACACACACACACACACACCAGTGCGCATGTCTGTATGCTTAGTGTGGACCATAGTTTCTGAGTTCTTTGTAAAGACCACAACTTACACTGGAATTAAAATGGTGAAATAAAAACTAGTGTGAATTTCACTTCAAATATATGGGAGGGAAAAGGTTAAAAAACAAAATAACAAAAAACAAATAAATTCTATAACTAACTATTTGGTTCTTCACCCACTATACTTCTTCAGTTATTCCCTACAAACAAACTCAGCATTGTATTTCACCAGCCTTAAACACACTCTGTGCTGCCATTATTTTAATCATACATGATTAAAATGTTAATATATTAAAAGAAAAATTGATCAAAAGGAATACAAACATTGTTCCATGAAGACAGTGTTGAATTTACACATTAAAATGATATCATATAAATATACACACATTGATAGATTTCACTGAAGTATAAATAAACAAGCATTCTCACTGTGCACAAGTGCAATTTTGGGGCTTTTGGTCTCAAGCATTTTAATCAGAGGGTATTCATTTCTATCTGCAACGTTAAAGATATTTATTTCAGTCATCTACTTGTCGCTTCAAAGTTATATCTTTGATATTTTCAGTCAAATAAATATCTGTTAAGCTGCAGTCTATCGCTGAATAAGGTAACTTAATGGTCACTGAGCCTATGGTCCATGGATAAAAGCCTGCAGCATTTACAATATTTACAGGTGTTGGTGGCGACTTTCTTGGAAAATCACAAGCAACATACAGTTATGCTTTTAACAAAGCTTTTAATGCAACACACTCACACACTCACTATTCAGCTCACCTGTGTGTGAAGTGGCAGGTTATCTCTGGTAGCGTTAATGGTTCCTATGGCTGACCAAACAAAGAGTCAACGACTACAGACAATGAAACATGGGAAATAAAGTCTAAATAGACCAATGAAAACCTTAGAAATTTTAACTTTAAAACCTTAAACCAGTAACACTAAATGCAAAAAAGACAGAGCAGTTGCATTTATTCTATTTAAAATCTGACTCGTCCACCCTATAAACCCCATTTATAGGAAGTTAATCTGATCTAGTTGATCCAGCCGCCATTCTAATAATGTACTCAGTGACCACTTTATCAGGTGCACCTGTACAGTCAAGTGCAATCCAACCTGCTCTACTTTACAGTGCCTATAATGCTAACTGTCAGAGAGGCATTATTCATTTATATGTTTCAGCATTGAGGTCACAGTTAGTTAAGCTGTTATACTGGACTACAATATCAAGTGTTCAAGGCTTCATTTAATTATCTTATTTAATACACAGGGTTGTATAAATAAAATGTAAGCTGCAGTCCTTTTATGCTACACAAGACACATAAAAATGCAGCGTGGAGGACGAATTGAGAGTCTTTCAGAAAGAAAGAAAGAGTCTTTCAGCCCGAGGAAAGAAACTGCTCTGGAGTCTGGTAAAGCAGCAGATACTTCAACATCTTGTCAGACCTTATCAAATTTCTAATGTGCTGGACTCCACATGTATGTAAGGAGGAGGAAAAAAGGGAGGCATCTCTCAATATAAGGTAGTCAGGCTTAACACCACCTTTAACTGTGACCTCGGTAATAATAGCTGAAAAGTTCGCTGAATGGAGAGTTAAGAATTTGGGCAATGTTACTGCAAAATACTGAGAGCTGGCTCAAGGACTTCCTTAAACAGTTATTTAACATAATAGATGAACGTGAACTTTGAAATTGTGAAAATTATTCTCTGAGTGATGCAGTGTCCCACTTGTCGTTACACTGCTGCTTTTTTAATCTAATTCAAGGCCTGTGGTGACCATTTTTTGGGGCTAAAATACTGTAAAACGTCCTCGTTACTGAAAAATTATGCACTCATTGATGTATGATGTATAGATAGTTCTTTTTGTTTTTTACTTCGAGCGTATGCAGATGGATGTAGTTTTGAAGAGAATGGCACACCTGCTGGGAAACTTCTGGAAATATTCTTGTAATACTTGACAACTTTTGTTTTTCTATTCTTATTATCCATCCTGTAATGATTTGTGAAATACATTCAATAGACTTACAATGTCAATTAATCAAGTAATCATTTACAGACTGACTAAATCAATCCTGTAATCCAGGTGAAAAGTTTGTATTGTTCAATGGCGGACCTTGTCATACCCTTTAACCCCGTCATTGTTACTAATGACTAATCCAGAAAACATCTGACAAATTAATCAACAATGAAAAATATTTTTAAATCCAAGTTCAAACAAGTCTAAAGGGATTCAAACCAGATATTTATCATGTTCCTCATTTTTTAAAATGTAATAACAAAGTAAAGTTACAGATCAACAAACACAAATTAAACATATATAGAAAAAGGTATCTGGAGCTAACATGCAAAATCTGGTCAAGGTATTTTTACATGAATATTATGTCCATAAAAACGCCTTAGCATATGTTTTTCTCTTTGTTTTTGGATTACCTTTTAATACATGGCACCAAATGAAATCACTGCTAACTGGTTTAGTGACAGCACATCACATGACTGGAATGTGTCTCACTCATATCTGATATATTTTTCATGGCCCAACTAGCAATGTTAAATTCATGACTCATCGAATTCATAGAGGAGAGCATTACGACTTGACTCCATTTAATGCTGCTAAATGGCAAACATTCAGCTGTGCATGGGAGAGAGGATTGAGCCTCTTCATTTGCAAGGCATGTTAAAAATTTACAGACTTCCAGTTCGGAATTTAGCAGACAAAATATTTTTCATGTATCCTTAGGCTGAAAAAGAGCAGATAAAATGGTTATTTTTGAGAATACTATTTTGATATCAAACAAAATGAACAGGGAGGCATTTCTGCATAAAATGAAGGAACAAGAGACTCTTTCTTGAAGGATGTGAGTCCAATAAACATAAGACATAAGTTTAAGTTTTTAAGTTTAAGGTAGCAGAGATTACACATTAGCTAGAATGAATGTTACACCTCTGGTGAAAAACATGTCTAAGGTGTGCATGATTGATAAAAAAAAAAACAACAACAAAAAACTAGGAATTATGTTTGATGCTTGAGGTGTGGTCTGACTTTGTCATTTTGATGGTCAAATATACAGAGAAGGTGGGTAGTGACCATCAGACATGCCAACATGGTTTCTCCTGAAAATACACACACTAAGGTTATATTCTTTTCCCACACTAGTTGATAGTCACATGAATCTTTTCTATAATTCTATGAAAACCTAACATGAACTTTTAAGGGCCTAACAGCCATGTTAACGAGCCCACTTGATGTCCAAAGTGTGTTTAAGCTACCAGAAGCACATTATAAGTTGGTGATGGATTGGAAATACTGTGAGTTACTCACCAAATTCCTCAGGGATCACAGATGCTAACATACCCATTCCAGGGTATAGCTCTGTTGATATCAATTCATGGCCAAGGAACTAAAGTTTAAGTGGCCATTTCTTAGAACAGGCTTTTGAATCCATGGAACAAGTGCAAAAAAATACAGAAAAATAATAATGCCTGCAAAATTACATCCAGGAAAAAGGACAAACCTGCTTATTGGACATACAGATTTTTTTTTCCATATTTCTCTGAGCAGTTGTCTTTACTGTTATAATTGACATTATATTTATATTACAAACAAATACTAACTGACTAGTATTTCGGTGGTCAGTAATTGCTAATGTTAGTCTTGACCAAATGTGTTTACTCACATCAAATGTGACCACAGATCCTGCAGATTTATGAGCTGAGGCTGCTGAACTGTTCTGCAGTTAAAACAGGAGCATTTTAATGGCCGTCTCGCCCTCTAGTTTTTTTCAATTCCTGCTCCCTCCTGAAGGGTGCACTGTCTCAGAGCGGTCCTCACCTGCGTATACCGCCATCATAGCCCCGGACGCCCAACCAGGAGATTCAACAGCTGCCAGTGGGAAGACTCCCTTACCAAGTAAGTAAGTTTCACTTATAATATATACGAGTGTGTTCCTGAGTCACATACAAACCGAACATTTCACTGACTTTTATGTTTTTTGTTAACAGCGTGATGCCTTTTTACATTGGACTTTGAATTACATAAAAGCCTGAACATCACAATTTCCTACTCTTGCACCAGTAAATAAATGCTCTGTTTTTCCTGATTCAATCAGAGCACTTGACGAATAAAATATTACATTTTTTGTGCTGCAACATTTTCAAACATTGTCCCCAGCTGCAATCACTCCACGTTCAACTGTCAAATCATGTTGACAGGAGGTCAAAAGAAAATCAAAATAAGTCATTCTGGTATGTCATAGAAGTATAATTTATAATTGATTAAAAGGTTTTTCAACCATACTGGCTAACAGGAATACTTGATGGGTCCAACTATTTGTAGCTTTAAATGCATTGAAAATATTGCACAAAAATGAATTTGTCATGAAGTGCTACATCTAAAACAAAGACAGAAAGAGGGATTTTTGCTCTTAAAAGACTGTAACTTTGGAAAATTTACTTGATAAGTCTAACTTGGACAGATGAAGCCTTGTTTTAACTAAGCAAGCTAACTAAAACAGACCAACGACGCCATGTTATTTTTTCCCATCATAAAGTCAGAGCTATTTAGGCAATGGTATACATCCACATTTTTTTGCATTTTAGATTTTAAACCCTTTATAATATACTGTCATTGTTCAATTATTGGTTCTATAATCAAGCAGCAGGCTTTGGTGAGCATGCTTCAAGAATTTCTTGCATCCACTGTTTTTGTGATCTTATTTTTCTCAGTGAAGGCTGCTGAAAACACTGAGATTTCAAGTTCATCTTCAATGAACACTTCCTTCTTTGTGCAAAAATGTATTCAAAACTTTATTTAAACCTGATAAGAGGCCTCCACAGTCAGTCAGTGTGGATGTTCATATCACATCTGACAATTGTTTCAAGACTGTCCTTTAATATTAACAGAGAGAAATGAAGGAAAGAAGCTTCTTAGCGAGATGGAGCGAAACCCAGACACTCAAACAAAAGACTTCCAATTTCAGCCATATGTTGTGTTTCTCAGAAGCTGCATGGCGTTTGTGTGAATTTGCTTCAGCTGAGAGTGAGGCAGCTGTAGATTAATGTCGGCTTCTGACTTGAGCGATGACAGACAAGAGGAGGGTGGAGAGGTGCAGTCTCTCTCTGTCACTCTCAATACGCACAAACACACCCTCTTACTGTTTTTTTCCCCCCTCATCTTTCCTTTCTCCTTTTTCGCTCTGTGGCAATTAAAAAAAAACAACAAATGCTTCTTTCACAAAGACGCCAGAGTTAATTCAGCTCTCCAGCAGAATGAAACACAGGGCTGAGGTTAAGGACAAGAGTTGCCCTTTCATCAAAGCACTGAGAGGGAAGGAGTTCATTGATTCATCACTTTATTTCGGTAAATTGTTAATACTGTTAGACGTGAGTAGTTGAAGCACCGGTCTTTGTGCATTTTTTCACTTGTAGGAATCAGGAATCAGTGGATGTTCAATCTATGATCAATCCAAAAGAGATGTGCTATTTGTGGTCCACAGGTTTTATTGGTGTATCTTTTTTCTCTTTTTTTATTCGCCATTTAATTTTTCTAAATTCTAAATTTTTCTGCATCTTTTTTATGGATCGTTGCTACTTGCTTTTGCCCTGGTGCAGTTTCATGCAAAAAAACTCTAAAATAGATGGATTTCATGTTTTCTGGTTGGTTTTGTGATCAAGGTATGCTGCATTTGCTTGAGCTTAGTGGCTTTTCTGCATTAATAAAACTTTGGAGATTTTTCTCAGTTTAATCAAGACTGACTCTTTTTGTCCTTAACTTTACATCAGGGGTCTCCAGCCTTTTTACCTACTTAAGAAATTAAATGTGTTGAGGGCTACTGATTGTACCTCTTGAATCTCTTAGAAGCATCCAGTCCTTAATGGCACTGCAGGCTCAGGCACAAAAATCAGCTTCCTCTCACAGTCTTACCTCTCTGTAAAACATAAAATGGCATACAGTGAACAGTAACAATTAAATAAGCACGATTTAAATGACCAAACTTATTCATTGGAAATGTAGCTGAACTACTTCTGAACTATTTCATTTAGGCACTGGTTGGTAAAAGACGGTGACCTTGGTTTAAAATCGAAAGAGACGGCAGTACTTTTGATAATAAACATTTAATAAAAACCATGATCGAAGCAATTTCAGGAGCCAGACAAACCTTTTATCAACACAGACTTTTGCCCTACACAACAAAACTTAGTGTTTTCTGCAGCTAAGAGTTAGAAGAAAGTGGGGCTGGACTTCCCTTTCCAGGTGTCTATGGTGTGTTACAGTCAGCTCCCTTTCCCGGTCGCTCATTGTAATCTTTTCTTTTTAGCTTGTTTTCTTCATTATGTTCACTTATCTTAGTGTTGATTTCTCTTTTGTCTCTCAGCCTGTCAGTCTCAGGTATTACTTTCAGGCAGACACAGTTTTAGCAAATATGAGGGCGATATAAGTCATTTTTAAATAATTTAACTTTAAGGTTTTCAGATTAGTAATGCAAAATATCATCAACTAATGAAATGTGATGAATTATTAAATTTTAAACTGCCCAGCAGTATTAAAATGACCTCCACCATCACTTGCTGCATCCTTATAGTGATTAACACATCAATGCATCAGTATAATCTGTATAATATACTTTAATGTAGCGTTTTATTTAAAAGAGTATATAATATCTTTGGATTCCTGCTTGTATTTAATTCTCCCCATTTGCTCGATTGTTCTTTAGATTTTAAATTTCATATATTGGCTGCAGTGATGGAGCTCAGCCACTGAGATCTATATATTTATTTCATCTCTCTGTCACAATAATGTTTTCATAACCAGAGACATGTAAAGCATTCCTCTGAATTTCAAATGTGCTATTAAATTTACTACACATTCATTTTCAGTACACATATTGGATTGGTGACTGCACACACAAGTCACATGCATTTTTCACAGAGATCATTGTACTACTTTTTGAGGTGCATCAGCTCTCACACAGGGAATAATTAGATCTTCAGACAATAAACATCAACCCTGATTTATTTATTGCTTAATTGCTCTACATTTACCATATTATTTTAGTCTGCAGTTCAAAGTTTTTAACAATAAGTTATGTATAATACACAAAACTTTTGTGCCCGTACCACTTTTTGTGCTTACAATGAACACTGCAAACACTGATCAGTTTTATCCACTGAAAAAAGTTTATCTGAACAAGATGGCAGTGTTCAACAATGTTGACGAAAAAACGGGAGGGCAGTGTAACCTTGTGCAATTCTGCAATGAACGAAAAGCAAGACAGAAAGTAAAGAAAAATGAATTGCATGGCTGGAAAGATGCAGATAATACGGTCTGCTTGTAAAGAGTTTTACATTCCACACTACAGGTTCAGCACCAACGTGTAAAATACTCATCCAGTAAACAAGATCATGGCAGTTTAACAGATCTTTGATAGCATGTTTGGATATTTGGGCCATGGAACTGCTCAGTCTGCAAAAAAGTGAAAAAAGTCCAGCTGATCACCCAAGAATCAGAGTATTGTTGAATGATTATCAGCCAAATTTGAAAAAATTAGTTGAGGGCAACAAATTGAGGGTGAAAATCTCATCAAGAAAATTAGATGATGTTTACACACGTACAAACACAATGCCTGATTTAATCTACATTAGTTATAATACCAATTTATTGCAGCTGCATCGATATCCTTACATAAAACAATCCATCAAATGACTACATGTAGCATGAAGGAGGTTGCTCGTGGTGACAGATCCACAAAGAATACTCACCAACCCTGCAGCACTTACTTTTTTTTTTTTTTGGCTTTTTTAGCTCATTGTTTTGGTTTTACGGCACATTTCCGACATAAATCAGTCTCACCACTCTCATCAACCGTGTTTCCAGGAGCGGCTGGCAGCAAAAAACTTTGCTTCTTGTCCTGAAACCAGAAGCTTGAAGTAACAAGTTCGGTCACGTTCAGCGGTCATTTCTGATGAGCCCCGATGGAGTCTTTATTTAATACAATTGAAAATACCAATGGAAAAAACTGAGGTGAGTCTATGTGTGTGAGAGAGACATTAAACAAGTTTCTTTAAGCGTTTAATGAAAGCATGGAGTCATTCAAATCATCTCAACATCCAGTCATCCAAGTGACTGTTAATAGACCATTTTGGTCTTACTTCCACTTCATTTTCCTTCCCTGGCAATATCTTTGAATTATTTTTAAAAAGATGAAAGATTTCAGTTTGAAACATATTGAAAATATGCGTATAAGTGCAGCAGAAGTACTACTTATAGAGCACTTCTGTGTTTGTTGCCTACTTGATGCACCTCCTCTGCCTTGCAGCAAGTATGGTATGCGCCTGAAATTCATTTTATCTCAACATGACAGAATAAAACGTTCGATATCTCTCCAAGGTGAGAGAAAAGCACCTACTTTTCAGTCCATATACCTCTCCCCCACTTGCCCTTCATCCCTCCATCCTTCGGTCTATGATCTCTGTAGTTGGAGCAGATCAGAGATAAGTGAAGCGATCAGGTTTCTCCTCCCTTGACGGCTGTTTACAGGAGAGATGGAGCGGAACAGCCCTTTAACAATGCAGAGTGAATCCTTCTGCTCTGTCCTGCAACATTCCCCACATTTCTGCCTTTAGTTTGCTACAGTTCCTGTGGCAAGAAGAAAGTCACAAGGAAAAGAGGGAAAGAATGATGGACACTTTTCTGTAAACAACTCATGGAAAGAGGGAGAAAGGCAGCATGATGCACTAAGAGAGATCCATTTATGACATTAAAACTTGTTTACTTATTGCCTTAAAATCAATAATTAAGAGCTTTTGGTCACATTATAAGCAACAATGTAGTATAAAATAGTTGGGAACATTGGCAGATATCAGCTTTTAAGTTGATATAATGACATTCTTTGTTACACAGCTGTTGGATAAAAAGGAAAATGAATCCTGAGGATGACAACATACATTTACAAAGATGTTTTTTAAATCTAACTTCTTAGTAAAATGTATTATGATACACAGTTGTTTCCTTTGTAACGAGGCAGCCAACAAAACCATTTGATTTGTTTGTGTGTGGCTGAGTAAGCTTTCATTACATTTATGAAATTGCCCTTTACCTTTAAACTTTACTTTTAAAATTAAGATATATATACTGTATAGATAAATACTAAAGTGATATGAGGAATTATTACTAACCTTACAGACTTTCTAATAATCTGGACACAGTTTTGCCTCATTTTTCCAACAAAATATATTCAAAGGGGATATTCTGGGGAAAACACGCCACTGCTAAACTTAACCAATCGGCTGCTTCGATCCAAAAATATCAACCTTCATCATCCAATATCAGTCCAACACCAGCATTCATATGTTTTGATTGTGTGCATGTTGGAATGCCATTATAGAGAAAAAACTAACCAAATGTCATTGATGTTCAATTTGTCTTTTTCAGTCTCAAAATGACAAATGACAATGCAAACTTCTGGGGCCAAAACTTGCATCAACAAACACAGCAATCATTTAAACGGCCAATTTGCTTGTCACAAACCCACAATGAAACAACCAAATGTGCTCTGCGTTGAAGTGGAGGGCAGGAGTTGGGTGGAAACACAGCTGTGGTTCTTGTTATCCAGGCTCGGACTGCCAGAACTGTCAGCTGTGGGGTAAAACAAACCCCGCTGCTGAACACACACTGACTGACTTTTATTGAGGTTTGTTTACCTTCCACATGCTTGATTTCCATCGATTTCAACTGGAGGAGAAGTGGAAACTGTAACAGCGTGGACACATTCACAAATGCCAAAATAGCTCCTTGTGGACTGAAACCACAGTGCTGGAACACATTAGCTTCATTTCACAGTCTTACACCTTACTATAGAGATGTAAAATCACCCGGTGGCTCGCTGTAATCTGGACTTAAACTTTTTAGAAATTGGTTACCTTAGTTTAGCCAGGTATCTTCATCCTGTCAGGTCTTTGAGTGAAGTATCAGCATGTCTAGACAGGCACAGACACACATACATATCATCACACAAACAACATAAAGCACATAAGTGGTACTTTATGGCCCTTTGCTATCACAAGTCAATTAATCTATGTCCAGACCAGTGCCATCTTTATTCTGGATTTTCATAAAGTCGGAGTTTTTTTTAGTTGATACTTTATTTATGACCCTGGTCACATATCAATAATTTCCCTGTTGTCTTGTATTTTACCAAAGAAAACAAAAATATGTTACACCACTCACTTTTGATACGACGATGCATTTGGACTAAATTAAAGAGATACTTAAGGTCAAGAGCAGCAAATATAAAGACTTTTCAAAATTCTCAGACAAATGCTTTGTTGGGTTTCTCCCAAGTCTTTCTGGTTTCATCTCTACATAAAAGCTGCCGGCTTGTCGTCTCCGACTTCAGCTGTCCGTATATTTCTCAGAGGCAGTGAAAGCTCAGCCTCTGCTGCGCCTGAACCTTTGCCAACATTACATTGACGAGTCTTATCTGGGACGATAGATGGATCCCATCAATTGCTTTAATTTTATCTTTAAGAGGACAGACAGATGTCTGGTCTGCCGCATCGCCAGACTGTCAGGTTATTTTCTGTGCTGGGGGGGCACCGCAGATACAAGGCGTACTGTTGAGTCCTTTGCCGTGTGTGTCTGTGTGTGAGGAGGAGTCTTCCACAATAGTCGGATTAAGTGTCACCTCTTTCAAACGTCAACAGAGCCTCACACAATAAAACCGCGCACACACTTGAAGAGAGAGATCTCCGTGTCTCAGCATGGACCTCCGGACTACTGGGAGGTAACGCTAAACAAACACAGACTTACCTGGACAGGTAACCTGAGAGGAGTCCCACCTTCCACCACAACCCTCCGCCTCATCCACCACCACACCATTTCCTGCCCGAGTCCCACAAGCATTAGCAAAGTACCGTGGGGCCTCAGGGTGTGTGTGTGTGTGTGTGTGTGTGTGTGTGTGT
>JBAJHX010000031.1:15533180-15553450 GCA_037176925.1 Amniataba percoides | reverse complement strand
CAGCAGTACATCAAAAGTCCCACAAACACACAATGACCATCCATGTTTTTAAATAAAAGTGCACCCCAAAGTACAAAATATTCACTAGTGGATTTACAACCACTGACCCCACATGCACGATTCAAAGTTCATCACAGTACCTTTAAATGCTATTTAGTGCCTCACACACCTTCTCTTACAAGCCCTCAAATACAGTTTTATGGGGTGACATATTCAAAACACTACAATGCAAATGCTTTTGACATATTTTATAATAAAATCAGCCAAGCCAAATCAAATATACACATTTTTTTGTGAAATTGTGATTTTCAATATGAATAGATTGTTTGTACCCAACCTTTTGGGAAGCTGAATGAAGTATAAAACTTGCTTTTACAACAGTAATATTGAAAGCTGTGGAGATAATCCAGAGTCCCTTGAACCATCTGACCCGGTAGTATCATGTTGTATTATAGCCTTTCATCCCTGTGGCCTGCTAAGCACAAATCATCCACCGACACTGAAAAAATGTATTATAATGGTGAATATCATCATAAATAGCTGTATTATGCCTCCAATCCTTCACCTTATTCACTTCAACATCTCATCTATTTGATCTCACTTTCTTTTCACATGTAGCAACAATTGAATGTTTTTTGTCTGTTTTATCCCCATCCTTCACATTTTCAACTCCAAAGTTGGAGAACTTATGGAGTATGTTTTAGGCAAAAGGTCTTCAAGGTTGGGGATCAGTAGCACCATCTGCAGGTCATTATCAGGTATTACAGGGATTGTCATAAGTTGACACTACAACAAACCCGATACAGCAGCTCTTTGTTCGTTGTTTGTTTTCTGTTCATACATAAACTCATACATAAAAAAAAATCATTTAAAAAATCATCCTGTGTTGTAGCTCATTGTTTTCAGCCAGCCAACAACTGTTTTGGTTCACACTCACTGCTCTTATCGTATCATCACAGCAGGTTTACAGTGAAAACCTCCAACAGCTTCTTTCTCAGCACCAAACAGCAGACAGAGTCAGTGACCAGCACACTATTTATCAGCAAAAGGATCAGTTATTTCCTCCCAGATGTTGGTTGGCATCAAGACAGAAAAAAAGAGGAGTAAATATTGGATATAAATGATATATAATTGCTGATTTTGCTCAGTGTAAATGGAAATATAAATAAGTAATGGACTGTATTAACCACTTTCCACCCACGTAAAGCCACTGTCAGCATTAGACAGACACTTAAATTGAGTGAAAAAGCGGGTATCACTGTAGTTTTTGCTGATTTATTGGGAATATCAAATAATAGTTAAGGGTGTGACATATTTCATAAAAGCTAATATGGATTTTGTAAATTGCCTGGTACTGTTTAATCAATATTACTTATGTAGACTAGTACTTAGGAAGACTTAGTACTGATTATGTTACAAGGAGCCTTCTTAAGGACCATATATACACAGAAAATCTCATTAACATTAGAAGTTTAGGGCTGTTTCAGTCAGAGTTTATTGTTTCAGAAAGACATCCACCCAATTTTTCAGAACTGGACCTCAGTCTTAATACACACTCACTCGTCAAAAAGTAGGTTGTTTTGTAATCACATGTTTGCAGTTGAGGACATTGGTCCCATTTAGCTGAAGATTAACTGCATCTATTGATCTTATGTTATCTAGATCACATTGAATTCACCAGAAGAATGAAAATCAGGTTTGTCTTACATTATAACATACACGCATTACCATTAAAGATGTCACTTAACACAGCCGTTTACTTATGCTAGAATAAAACTTTTAATGCTGCATTGGACATACACGCAGGATGAATGCAAATTCTACTGAAGTGATAAAAAGGAAAGACTTGGCATGTTGATAGAAAACAAGTCACATGATATCAAAGGGGGTCAAGATTCATCATCAGTCCTCCTAAATCTATTGCATCTATTCCTGCTCTCCAGCTGATGGTGTTTCATAACGGGAACAAGGTAAGAGTTAAACAGGC
The DNA here is from genome assembly GCA_037176925.1 of Amniataba percoides. Taxonomy (NCBI): domain Eukaryota; kingdom Metazoa; phylum Chordata; class Actinopteri; order Centrarchiformes; family Terapontidae; genus Amniataba; species Amniataba percoides. The sequence goes on along the minus strand of JBAJHX010000031.1, from coordinate 15,551,463 downwards.
CGTGGCACATTTGAAAATATTCAACAATATTCAACACACAACAGAAAGGTCGAAGCTCTGTTATATTGCAGTACAACATTCAGTGTTCCCAAATCTCCAGAAAACAAGGTTTTTGACCTCATCCTCTATTGCTGTCCTTGTCAAGCCAATGATTGACTAATGAGTGAGCCGTCCTATTTGTCCTCCCAACATGCTAAAAGGAGGCCAATATACTGGGAGATACATCGGTGAGTAAGTCGACTATGAGCTTCTAGAGTAGGGGCCTCGCAATGGACCTGTATAAACTGGCTTTCCTCCTGGGAGCCTTTATCTGCACTGGTAAGATATTACTAAATTATTTTCAGGACTGTGAGAGTTTCTCTCAGAACATCCTTGTCCAAGTTGATTTTGTTTTTTCAGTTCTGTTGGAATAAATTTTGGTCTAGTTGAATTATGTCTAGTTTGGATAGGTTATTGGCATCCCCTAACTAATTTTCTTTTTCATGAGAAGTCAGCCACAATGATCAAAAATATAGACAATCAGAGAAATGTGTTTTTGTTTTGATGGCATGAAATTGCTCAAATCATACATACCTAATTATTTCATTCAGTTTTATGTTAATATTCTTTTTCTCCATTTTAAATGTGCTGATCCTTAAAGCGAAAAATAAATCCTTAGTCCATCAGTTATGAGGTATTTATATTACATAGTATGTTTTTTACAAACAGCAGATAGATCATTAAGTGTCTTTTGACAACCTTAACAGCACCACTTTATTAGACTGCCTGCATGACTGAGTTGGCATCACTGCTGCTGCCTTTGATAAGTTTAGATGTACCTCTATGCAAACACCATCTATGGTGTTCCACAAGGTTCAATCTTAGGTCCCATTTTTTGTGCATATTCCGTCATTTGACTTTTCAATACTTTCAATGTTCTGTAAAATACAAAGACAACAGAGAGTCAACTGAGAAGTTTGATACCACTCTCATGTCTGAAGCTACAACTAGGAGATGGTTATCTCAGCTCAGCATAAAGACCAGAAGCACATCATTGTATGTTCATTCAACAAATGAGATATAACATGTTAGTGACTTTTAAAGGTGCTAGTGGGCAGATTTGTTTTTATCTTTGGACAGAGCCTGGCTATATGTTTTCCTGGTCTGCTGCTAGTTGAATCACATCAATAGTCTCATCCAACTCTCTCTAAATGATTTCTTTTTTTTTGTGATTTCAGTTAGTGGTACCGAGGTGGCTGGCTACTCCAAAACTGAAGGAGCATGGATCTTGTCACGGCAGAGAAGACTGTACTCAGCAAATACTGTAGCTCAGTGTTCTGCAAAATGTGACGCTGAAACTACCTTCACATGCAGGTAAATTTACACTTTTAAATTCAAACTTTTACATTTACACTTACATGCCTCTTTTACTGGATTTTAAGGCTTGACATACCAATCAGAAGTCTGTGCTGTGTTTTTACAGGGCTTTCATTTATATTGAAAAGGACCAAGAGTGTTGGACAGCAGCGGCAAACTCTAAAACAGAGAGTATCCTGCGCAGAAGCAGCACGGTTTTATATGAAAAAAAAGGCAAGTCTTTTTGTCTTTCCATTAGGAGTTAAATAAGTTGCACAAAATCTTTTTTTGGCATCTGTTTTATATTTAAGTGTGGTTTTCATTGTCACTGCTGAATTTCAAAACATATTGAAAGGGTCTAGAAGAGTGCACATAATGCTTTAGTTTACATTATATATTTTTTAGCCTCTATAACATTGTGGTTAATGTTTAGCATTTTTTGCAAGATCAGTGATGTTTGGACTGTGTCAGCAAACACAGTGAGGAGGTGACGCATGTTGAACACTACTGTGATTTTGGAGAATGAAACATCAACCAGATAAATGACTCACTCAACGAACTGTCCGATTAATTTGTCTGGCAGGGACACCATAGAGTCAAAGTGTAACCAGTTGTATCAGTTGTAACCATTTGGACTAAATAGCAGGGTGATTTTATTGAATGATCAAACAAGCAATATTGAGTTTTTGTTGTGTGTATTGCATTTTTGTCTTATCTAGAATACCTCCTGGAGTGTGTAAATGGAATAGGAACCGACTACAGAGGAACAAAGACCAAAACAAAGTCTGGAAAGACCTGCCAGAGATGGGAAGCAAAATACCCTCACAGACCAAAGTGTGTACTACACACATCATAATGTCACTGACAAATGACATCGTATCATTTTATATGTTTTCATAAAATTTCTCTCAATGAATGTCCTGCAGCATCACGCCGCAGAGCCACCCCCGCGCAGACCTGGAGTCTAACTTCTGCAGAAACCCTGATGGAGACAGTGGAGGACCCTGGTGTTACACCACCGACCCCACCACTCGCTGGGAACACTGCAACGTAACCAGCTGCACCGGTAAAATAGATTTATTGTGTGTGTGTGATATCAGTGATGCCCAGGAAGAAATATATATAATATGATTATATGTTTTCCTGATTTCCTGAGGCCACTGTCTAATTTGACTGTCATAATTGTTGTAAGTGTAAGTACTATCAGTATTTACACAACTATTTCCTGAAAGGAGGCTACAGGGAGCTTTTATTTTGAATTTGTTATTTATTTCATTGTACTGTATCAGTACTGTATCAGTTGTATTAGATTATTTTAAGGTGGCAGTTTGTAGAGATGTTAAGTTCTTGTGCATATACAGCACACAACAAATACGCTCATAGATATTCATGAAGTGACCAGAGCAGCAGAAAGTTAACGCGGCCTGCATGTGCTTGTTCCTGTGCAGAGGAGTGTATACACTGCAGCGGTGAGGACTACAGAGGGAAAATCTCCACCACAGAAAACGGCTTCACCTGCCAACACTGGATCTCCCAGAAACCTCACAACCACGGCTACAATCCCACCGCGTAAGACTACAGAATATCAGTCACTCACGAGCAAATCTATATATTTTTAATAACATTCAGTGAGCCTATTCTCCAAATACAACACATTTTGTAGAAACTTAGAGCTGCTTTTTGTCAAGATACATTTCAGCTCTCCATTTATATTTTCTTTCTAGTCTTCCAGAGAAGTATCTTGAGCAGAACTACTGCAGAAACCCAGATGGAGACCCCCGACCTTGGTGCTTCACCACCAGTCCGACCAAGCGATGGGACTTCTGCTCCATACCCCGCTGCAGTAAGTCCCCCTGTTTTTATTTATACTTCTGCTCTATGCGACCACTGCAACACCTTTTACCTGCCAGAGCATCCATCACTGAGAGTCTTTTTGGCTGCACAGAAGTACCAAATGTATTTAAAAGCAAATAACAGCAGGTTTGAACAGCTACTGAAAATGTGTTCATTCACCTCTAACCAAACTGTGACTTCAGTCCCTCATATGTTCTTACCTGCTGAGGTGTCCTTGAGCAATACTTTTAACCTTTGCCTGCTGCAGAACCAATTAGACTGGCAACCAGAGGAAAGAACAACAGAAAGTAAATAAGAATAAAGGTGAAAACAGAAACTATACAAGCAAAGTTACAAGGTTGTGTGGCAGTGATTTAATTTGATCAATAGCAACAAAGTTTCATAGTATATTTATAGTTTAGTGAGAACAGTATGGTATTAAACTGGTACATAATAACTAGTCATTTGCATTTCAGTCTCATTTAAATGTGACACTATTTAAAGCACTGCTGTTATTTGACCTTTATTTTACTGTGAGTTTTCTGTGTTTTCTGTGCTCAGCGTCTGAGCCTCCCACCATCGTCCCAGAGATGACCTGTGCCACTGGTGAAGGTGCAGCGTACCGAGGCACGATCTCTGTGACGGAGACCGGGAAAACCTGCCAGAGCTGGTCGGCTCAGGCGCCACACAAACACAACCGCACACCACAGAACTACCCCTGCAAGTACGAAAAATGCTGCTCTTCATCAACAAGGATTGCATTCATTTAACTTATGACATATATTATGCATTTACTGATACGTATGGGAAATTTTTAGGGTTTTTATCAACTCCATTTTCCAGCTGTTGGGCACCAAACAGCAGAAAAAGTGGAACATTTAGCATTTATCGGTGACAATAATATTAGCTAAGACAGATATTAAGGTAAGCTTGGTTGACAGTAAGCAGATTACAGAAAAACTAAATGAACAATTCAACAAATGCTAAACTAAGAGACTGCAATGAAAGACTACCAACAGGTAAAACAGAGTAGATAACAGGATCAAATGTCTCACTTGTTCATAGATTTCAGAGAGTCATTTCAGTCCAACGTTTCTGTCCAAATCTGAAGCAAAATTTTCAGAAGATGAGAAAAAGAAATCGCTAATCTATCCACGTTTCCATCCACTACTGTGGTGTGAGTGATAATGATAAGAAATACATAACGGGTGGCACTAACACAGTAACTATCATACTATTGCAGAAGAGTGCACAGTGAAAAAATAATGGCAGACTTCATTGTTTATTTCATTGCTTATTTGAATAAACTCAACTCCAACTCCTAATTATTGCATTTGCTAACGATTGTGGAGGGAAACACATTTTTTCACATTTTCTTTTGTAGATTTTCTTGGAGTTTGTATTGCACGTGGATGGAAACCTTGAAGTTTCCCTACAATCAATAAAGAATATTATCTTATCATATCTTTTATCAGTGATGTGAGAGAAAAAGTTAACAAAGGCAGGAAACCAGAAGCATTATCCCACGCTTCTGGTTTCGCTGCCTTTATTGTTTGGTTTACCTGTGTTGATCATTATTATTTCGTGTTGTTTTTAGAGGCCTAGACAGCAACTACTGTCGTAACCCCGACAACGAGAGGATGCCCTGGTGTTACACCACCGACCCTGAGACTCGCTGGGAGTACTGCAAGGTGCCGTCCTGTGAGGGTGGAGACGGGCCAGGTATGACTTTGAAAAAAACAGCTTGACTTATTCAGCTAGTTTAGAAACATGGAGCAAAAAATTGATTTAAGTTCTGTAATCTGTTCACTCTGAAGAAAGAGCAAGATTACAAAGGAATGTCAGCAAACAATAATAATAAGAGCTGCAATAATCGAATAATCCTTATATCTCACCTCCTGCTGCAGATGAGGCGGTGATCCCTCCGGAGGAAGAAGACTGTTATGAGGGCGATGGGACGAGTTACCGTGGCATAACATCAGAGACCATCAGTGGGAAGAGATGCCAAGCCTGGGCCTCTATGAGTCCTCACAGCCATGCAAAAACTCCACAGAACTTCCCTACAGCGTGAGAATGAAAAGAAAAACACTCTGACTCTTATTTAATTAACAATGACTTCACAAAGTAAATATAATATGCACTATGTGATAGATAGATAGATAGATAGATAGATAGATAGATAGATAGATAGATAGATAGATAGATAGATAGATAGATAGATTCACAGATTTCACTGTGAAACTTGTGATTCTGCCCACAAGAATTTAATTGCATGCAGTCAAACATAAAGTCTTAATATTTCCACATTTTTTCTTCCAACAGGGACCTCAGGAGGAATCTTTGCAGGAACCCTGATGGAGACCGAGCTCCTTGGTGTTACACCACCGACCCCAGAGTCCGCTGGGAGTACTGCAATTTGGAGAAGTGCAGTCCTTCAGGGTCGCCCACCAACCCCCCTCACCTGCCCCCCAGTGCCACCGTGGCCACACCAGAGGAAGGTAAATGATTTTATAAATTATCAAATGTTAGCTGCTTGGTCGGTTTGTTTTATTCTTTACTGATCAGCTTGTTTTTCTCGCTGTCTTAGATTGCAAGATTGGAAATGGAGCCACTTACCGAGGTCCGACCTCCATCACCATATCGGGCGTGACCTGCCAGGCCTGGAGCGCTCAGAGCCCCCACCAGCACAACAGCTTCACCCCAGAAACACACCCCACCAAGGGCCTGGAGGGCAATGTGAGTGTGTGTGTGTGTGTGTGTGTGTTCCTGCTTTGACTGCTGATGTGATGACAGTTTCTCTTTGGACTGACTGATTTTAGTTGTTTCCAGCTCATTGAGTCTCTCTTGTGTCCCCCCATCAGAGCTGCAGAAACCCAGATAACGATGTGAACGGACCGTGGTGCTACACCACTGACAGGAACAAGAAATGGGAGCACTGTCAGATCCCCGACTGCAGTACGTCAACGTTAAGTTCAATAATCACCTGTAACGTCCTTCACACACCTTCCCTGTTTAGCATGAGGAATTGTAATTTTGGTTGGTACAAAGTTGCTCAGGGTGAAATTTAGATGAATTATTGATAATGTTTAGTGTTAGCAGACAAAAATGAAATACTAAATAGAAGAGTGAGATATGGTAATGTGGTCATATTATAAATTGCTGACACTTCATATGCTAAATGATTAATCAAGAAAATATTCAACCTCAACAGCTGAATCTAAGAGGCTGCAAAACTGCAGCTTGTTCTGAGTTTCTGAGTCTGAACTGATTCTTTAACATGAACATCTGTCGCCAACTCCTTCTAATGTGAAGGATTTAATTATCAAATTGTCCATCCAATACTTTTGTTTTCTCGTGTGTGAGAAGCTTCACAAGCTGTGTTCAAGGCAGCACAGATGTAATGTTTGGGTTTTGTGAGATTTCGTGACCATGAACTTTCTATTTAGTCGAACAGAATTGTGGGACACCGGCCACCAAACCAAAGCGCTGTTTCGGTCGTATTGTGGGAGGCTGCGTGTCCAAACCTTACTCGTGGCCGTGGCAAATCAGCCTCCGGACCAAGTGAGTGAAACAAAACTGAAACACAATTCCAAGACATTTCATACGCGTGCAAAATTAGATAAAAGTTTAAGTGTTTTGGGCGTATTTTAAAAGGCTATATGAGTCAGTGTTTGAGGATACTTGAAATACTTTTGGAGCAGGTAAATGTGTTTAGATGACCTTCTGGCTTTGTTTTGGGTTTTTTTATATTAGCAGGTAATTATCATGTGTAAAAACTGATAATTGGAGTGCGCTATTCAGATCAAAAGATTTTTTAATCAGGGAAATAAAATCCATTTTACTCTGTACAAATGGCCCCTCTTTTTTCCGTCTTTGTCAAAATTCAAATGAGGAGCATTCAACAAAATTACCAAACCCAATGAAAAGACTATTTTCAGAGTGTCTTAATTTTTCTACACTTTTTCTAAAGGATGAATGTGTTTGGTTTTTTTTATTATCAAGTTCTTTATTGGATGAACAAAAACACTATTCAACTATCATGACACTAAAACTTATTGAAATCTAGAAGTGTAACGTGCCGCAGCCTAAAGTCGGGTTGATCCAGTTTAATGATAGAAACGTATATTCTGCAGAAAACCTCACATAATCAGACTCTTTTCAGTTCATTTGTTTTTACTTGTCTTTTCTACTTTATTATTTCCTTTTATATGAAGATGCTGCATCTCAGGAGGTTTTTTACCATTTTGAAATGGTATCTGATGTTAAAAAAAACTTAAAAAAATGGTATCTGATGTTAAAAAAAACTTAAAAAAAACTTTTGATGTTTTTTTCTGTCCCTTTTTCTCTTCTCTTTCTACCAGTACGGGAATTCATTTCTGTGGAGGAACTCTGATTCACCCTCAGTGGGTTCTCACCGCTGCACACTGTCTGGAGAGGTCAGAGAGACAATTTAAAAAAAGGACAAAATCCTCTAATAACACAACCACTGGATGACTAATATATATATATTTCTAAATGTGCTGTGTGATGTAGATCCAAACGGCCAGCAGCATACAAGGTGCTCCTCGGTATCCACACGGAGGCAGCCACCGAGCCGTCAAAACAAGAGAGGAACCTGGAGAAACTGGTGCTGGGGCCCAACGGAGCCGATATCGCTCTGCTCAAACTGCAGACGTGAGTACTGGACTCGTGATTTTACTACCTATTATAGTAGTTCAAGTGCTAAAGATCATAATGAAACTGAAGTACAACTATCCCTCCTTTACTTACTGTTGCCACTAAGTGGAGGAAAGTAACATGTCAAATACAATTTTGAGGTATTTTACTTTAGTATTTCGATTATACTACTTTATCCTCCTGTCCCTCTGCTTTTACTTTTTGTGCTTTAAGCGAAGTCTGATGCTAACATATCGCTGTAGGGATGATGTGTTTTTGAAGGCCAACTCAAGAGTTTGCATTGCCCTGGTTTGTTTCACAAAAAGCTTGTCGGATTTTACCACTGGATTTTGGATTATTGCATAAAATAAGCTCTAATGCAAACAAAAGTTTATGATACGTACACATTTTATTTGTCATATTAAATAAATAATTTTACTAACTGAGAGTAGAGTTGTTGATGTTGATTTAACTTGTTAAACTGATGCGTTTATGTGTGTGTTTTCAGCCCTGCACTGATAAATGAAAACGTCCTGCCAGCTTGTCTGCCAGTTAAGGATTACATTGTTCCCAGTGGAACCGAGTGTTACGTTACTGGATGGGGCGAAACTCAAGGTGCATTACTTACATGTGTTTGACTTGATTTTAAGGGTAAGTGAGGGAAGGCATAATACTAAAAGATTCTCACTATGTGTAAAACTGAGGTTTCTTCATGTATTATGAATATTTTGTTGCTTGAAGTCTAAATATCTAAGTGAAAACTTTAGGTCACACAAAGACTGCTGTCAAAAAAGACAGGAATAATTGAAGATCTACTAAAATATGCCACAGTAAGTGTACCTTAGAATGAGAAAATTAGACTTTTAAATATGTTTTCGCAGCTACACTAGAAAAATGATGCACTCTAAGATGATGAATGTGTAGAAAAAGGCAGAGGGGAAATTATGACGATTGTGGGTCAATGATGAAGAGGAGAACAGCTGATTGACTGCAGGGAGGGGTGTTGCAGGTACTGGAGGTGAAGGCATCCTGAAGGAAGCCGGTTTCCCCGTAATCGAGAACAAGATCTGCAACCGTCCGTCCTACCTGAACGGCAGAGTCAGAGACCACGAGATGTGTGCTGGAAACATTGAGGGAGGAACAGACAGCTGCCAGGTATGAACACTTTAAAAACCGTGAAACATTTTAGAAAACTTTATCTTGTTGTGCAGTGCTTTTACAGTGTCTTTTATGACACTTCATTTTACAGGTGCATATTTTGTGAATAATTCCGTTTAAAATCTATAATTTGGTACTAATTATTCATGCTCATTTAATCATTTCAATTCATTGCTAGTGGACTTCTGACGGGACATTTGTACATGCAAAAATGTTAAAGTTAACATAATTCATCATGTGAAGAATGAAGTTTGAAAAACGTGATCGATGATGAATATTTCTGGATTAAAGGGGAACTTTGGGGAAGTCTGTACATGAGTTTCGTAAAATGAAGTGAAGTGAAGTCTGAAAACTACGTCTGTTGATTCTGAAGATTACAGGATTAAAAAAGAAAAAATATTTTGGTGTGAGATCACCAGACGTCTGGAGCTTTGCAGCCCACTCCTGGCATACATTATACATGAGCCAAAAGTGTTACCTAAGGTCCAGTTTAGATATGACTTTAAAAATGCATATATTTTAAATAATGCACAAATGTTTCACTGACTTTCACCTAAAACTGTTCTTCCATTCTGCTTTCCTGGAGTAGTTTTGGCAGAAGATGAGCTGGAAATCTAATTCCTCTAAATCTCCCTGCAGGGTGACAGCGGCGGTCCCCTGGTGTGTTATGCTCAGAATAAGTACATCCTGCAGGGCGTCACATCGTGGGGTCTGGGATGCGCCAACGCCATGAAACCCGGCGTCTACGCTCGAGTATCCAAGTTCGTTGACTGGATCGACCAAACCATTAATGCCAATTAAAAGCTACCCACCTTTAACAAACACAGCGGTGTCTAACGTAAGCAGTCACGGGAAGTGACAGTTCATTGTGCTTTTTGAAAATACTTTAACGTGTGTGTCCTGTTCTGCTCCAACATGAGTGTTTGTATCTTAGTATTAACAGATAAATCAGGCATATTATCTATGTTGTGTTTCATGTGGTGAAAGGACAATAAGCAGATTGTGTTGGCATGTTTTCAGTAAGAGCTGAAACAAAATTTCATCATTAAAGGGGAGAAATCATACTTTATAGAACATGTATAAAAATCTACTTCCCTGTTGAAGTAGGGAAGGTGATAAATTCTGTTCTGCAGTGAATAAAACCTACACACACATGCAGGGTCACAAAAACAGTCACACAGTTGTTGTTTCCTTGTTGTTTGCCATCTCTGATTGTAAAAGGTTCTTCATTTGTTGGTTCTCCACCACATCCACCTTTTTCCTGCAAACACAAACACATATTCCTTTTAAAGTAAAAATCTGCACAAATGATTGAATGGTTTAAATTAGTTTAACTTTAACCAAAGATTTAATCAAATCATCTATTAAATGAAAAGATGATTATGTGATCATTAATTTAATTATATAATTTTAGGTAAAACAAATTCAACAATAAAGTGATAGCATAATACAATAATGTAACTCTAAGAGGCAGAGATATACTTGTCTAACTGAATGTATACTGCTGGCTGTACGTCTCTTCAGAAACAATGCAATGCATCCACAACATGTAATAAACATATGAATGATAAGAGCAGCGATGGAGCAGCAACAAAATGCTTGGTCTGCCACTGGGCATTTCCTCTATATTACCCACCACTGGTGCGAAAGACTGAGAATAAATACACTTTTATTCATCTTTTTGGGAGAGTTGGGAGATATTTCACCTGTCTGGAAACTCAATATCGTCAATGGTCTCAGGGAGAGGAACTCCTCTGGTTTCAGGCAGCAGCAACACCAAACCTCCAGCAATGAACGCGACCACGCCTGTGAGCGACAGGACATGAAGATTTAAAAGAATGACTGAATCACTCACAGATTAGAGAAGAAAAAGACATCATTGTGCAGCTAAAAATACCTAATCTGAATATGTGGCAATGCAACAGGTAAAGGTATCTCATCCCTACTTATTAACATCCTGAACATCTACAAGCTTTACAATTATGTAAAATTTTTTACTGTAAGAAAATCTTTCTTTAACATGGGCAAGAATTGTATCGAATAAAGAGACATGACAGTAATAATAAGAATTAAGATTCATCATTTGCAATCGATAGCAGCCTGATTGCTTGAGAAGCTTTAACACCATCACAGCCATCATTAATAACAAGTGAGAAACCTACCGAAGATGATCAGCGGCAGCTCCAGCCAGATGACAGCCAGTCTGTAGAGCAGGAAGGGAGCGACGATGCCTCCGACGTCACACAGGGTTGAACAGACAGACACGCCCAGGTTCCTGCGTCCAGTCAAACATTACACTGTGTACATTAGATTTGTCGCATGATGAATGTGAGTAAAGTTAATCTGTCTCACCTGACGAACGTCGGGTAGAGCTCGGTGTTAACGAACACAACCATCTCAAAGGCCATAGTGATCCCCAGCCGGCCGATGCAGGCCACCACCGTCTTAAACCAGAACATACCTGAGAGGCAAAAGTGCATTTACAGAAGTGAGAGCACGCTTACAAAGCTGAAACATAATAATGACAGTGAAATTAGAATGAACATTTAGCAGATTTATAATCAAACACATATTTGAATAACAAAAAATGTACTGGAATCAATTAATTGATCCATTTTCATGAAATCAACCTTTTTTGTTGTGCATAACAAAACTCAGATGTTAAGAATAATATATTACATAAAGTGTAGAAATATGTTAAAGCAGCTTAGTGTTTTTGTACATTACTTGATTATGAATGAGTGCTTAGTTGTCCACAGAATAAACAATATGTGCAAAATAATGTTTTATTCTTTAAAACAAAAAAAGATGCATCAGAACAGGAGAGAGAATAAAACTAAACCAAAACAAAACAAAACAAAACAAAAAAACAGAATATTATTTTTACACCAGACTCTAGAAAAGAAATGAAATAGACTTTGACTAAAACTCGAGGGATGAAGTGAAGCAAACTAACACGACGTGAGAATAAGACGTTTTTCTCACTGTCGGGAATGAAGGCGGTGATGAGGCAGGCGGCTCCAGCTACGATGTTGGCGGAGGCGAAGGGAAGTCGTCGGCCGATGCGCTCGATGGTGAAGAGGATGAGGAAGGCGGCGGGAAACTCGACCAGGCCGGAGATGAAGAAGTCGACGTAGACGTTTCCTCCTGCTATCCCCACCCGCATGATGAGGCCTTGATAAACCACAGCACTGGTGAACCTGCAGAGAAGATTCAGTCCTGCTACATGAAAGGTTTGGTTTGGCGACAGATGTGCGATTGCAGGCGAGTCTCACCAGTTGAACATGAGGATGAATGTGTGTTTCCTCATGTTTGGAGTTCTGATCAGATCCAGCAAAGAGGCAGAAGGGGAGTCGCCCTCATTGTCAGTCAGCGTCTGAAACAAGGAATTATGATCCGATTGTGACATTAAGTTCAAAACTCAAGTGAACTGCTGAACTGAATTACCTCAAAGCTCCTCGTCAGTTTCCTCTTGTTCTCCTTGGCCAAGGCTTCCATGATCTCCACAGCTTTTGCAGTGTTGTTCTGAGAGATGAGCCACCTCGGAGACTCTGGGATAAACCTGACAATTTCACAGACGCCAAAATCTCAGCAGCTGTTCAACAACACAACCAGGACTCTTTCTTCCCTCCTCAACAAACACAGAGCAGAGAATAAGCACAGAAAGTCTCTCACCAGTAGTAGGACATGAACAGCAAGTACGGTGCGGTGAAAATGACCTGCAGCCAGCGCCAGTCAGTGACGAAGTAAGCGAGCGGAGAGAGGATGAGGATGCCCACACTGAAGAGCATCTGGTACAATATGCCCACCGTCCGTCTGTACTCCACTCCGACGATCTCTGTGACTGACAGAGAGACAGGAAACTGAACAGATTTCACTAAAAGAACAAACAAAACTGAGCAAAGAGAGATCTCTGCAGAAGAGGTATGAATTAATATTCAATATGTACATAACAATGTACACCAACACAAGCCTTTTTTTTTGTTTGTTAAGCTTATAATACATACTAATACTAACACATATACAGACTTAAGTTAATGTATTGCCAATGTTGGAAACAACCAGGTGTGACTTGGACTTTTTGTTCTAAAATAGAGCATGAACTAGTAGGTGAATAGTCTGCCTGTGTTAGAGGAAGTTGACAGATGATTTACTTTATAATGATGCATGCAAATGTCCTTTATTAAAAATCTAACTTCAGTAAAAGTGCATAAATATCAGCATCAAAATGTATTCAGAGTAATTAAGGATTAAGAATGGCTCATTTCATAAATCTATATACTACTGCATTATAATTAATATTAGTAATGCATCAATGTGTCAATATCACTGATGTTGCAGCTGGTAAAGGTTGCACTGAAATACATGACCTAAATATGAAATAAATATTTTGTGATATATTTAATCACGGGCAATAATCGAGCCATCATAAACAGTCTTACTTAATGACCTAGTCATTTAGTCACAATAGATATAATTATTTAGATTTCTCAGAAGAAAATCAGTTTCATTAAACAAGCAAAGTGTGATTACGCAGCACGTATGTGGCCATCCAGCCTCCTTTGACTGCGAAGCCAAACATGGCTCTGAACACCAGGATGGAGATGTAGTTTGGAGCCACTGCCAGAGCGATCCCAGCGACCAAATTCATGACGTTGGACATCAGGAAGCTGATCTTCCTGCCAAACCTGGGGTAAGAAACAGAAGGCAAAGTAGGAAGGGAAGAAAAGGGTTGATGGAAAGTATAAATGGGTGATAAAAGTAATCGATCATTTTATTTGTTTGCAGTAAATCAGCTCTACTTATGTGACAAATACTGATTTTTAAAAAGTATAAAAGGTATAAATCTAGACCTGTTTACTTATTGTTTATACAACTCTCTGAAATACATTTAATTTCTCCACTTAAATTGTCATTTTGGTCATTATGGATGACTAAGAAATGATTAAAAACATTTAAATTTCCACCTGTCAGCAAAGTAACCAAAAGCAAAGCTGCCAACGAGGAAGCCGGCATTGAGGGTGGACTGAAACATGTCCACAAACCAGGCATCTGCGCACACCAGGTTAAACTGAGACCAAGAGGAAGCAAAGTTACATGTTTGCATACAAAACATCTTTATGGCTGCACAATATGCAGTTATTAATTGTCTGTATTTTAGCTGCAGAAGATGCTGAAGTGTGATTTGACCTAAAATATGTGCACAGTTTGATAAACCTTAGAAACACTGACGAATGTTTAGTGAGTTATGTTGCTTTGTTTTCTTTAATGGCTGACTAACTAATGAAAAAAAATTGATACAAATGGTCTTTTCTCACCTCTGTGACGAAGGACTTCCTGCCTTCATACTGATACTCCCAGCCATCCTTAAAGACAAAAAGAAAACTTTTCATGGGGATGATAAAATGCTCAGATCATCAGTCTTAGAAAGAACATAATGCTCTTTGGCCTGTGTAACTCATTTACAGAAAATTAACCTTATGTCTGTGGAATCTGTGCACATCACTACTAAAAAAGTTGTGCAGATTTTTACGTAACTTGAGGGTCACAGGAGTCGAAAGACATTAAAAGAAAATCAAAATGTTACCCAATCCTTGTCCTTTAAAATAGTTAGAGACATTTTGTGAAATACTTATTTTTACCTGTCTGGTAGAGTTAAATGAGAAGACTGATACCACTTTTGCTTCTATACAGTAAAACTAAAGGTTAATATTTGTTCAGTGTTAAAATAGCATGGTGCTATAACTGTAATAATACAACCCATGTTAACACACTATATCTTGTTTGTTGTTTTCTGAATAAGAAAACTAAAAATTGGTCATTTTACAGGGAGTTTATGAGACATTTCTTGGCTGCCATCTAATTCTTTGCAATAAACCAGGTGTAGGTAAGCAGGTGTCAAACTGTAAGTGCATTCACCTCAGTGTCACCTCAAATATTCTACATAAAGGCTCAAATATTAACCCTCTCCCAGGAAGTGCATAAATATTTAACAAAATGTTAAACTAGTGCTTTAATCAGCAGTCTAACCTGGATTAAATAAACAAATTATAACATCTGAAAGCCTTCAACGAGTTCTCCTGCAGAACCGAATCTTGAATGATAATCAGCACCAGCGCAGGTCAGAGGTCTCACCCTGCACGCGGTAACTGGAGCCTGAGTCAGGTTCAGCTCCTGCACATCACAGGTGAGCGCCGTGCTGTTCCAGTCCACCTCGTACTGCTCGCAGCTGCTCGGCTGCAGCACGCCGGAGCTGTTGACCGGCGGCAGTGTAAGCCGCCGGCCGTGCTCCAGGCTCCAGCTGCAGGCCTGCCTCCTCTCCACCGCCGCAGAGTCCCGACACCAGTGATCAGGGGTGAAGCCCTGGAAGACGATGCCGACGTACGCACCTGTAAAAGGCATCGAGACCAGACAGAGCAGAGCGAAGAGTCGCTTCTGACAGCGGCCGAAATTCCCGGCCTCTTCCAGGAGGTCATCAAAGGTCGCCATCGTCACCGTGATTCAAGTTCTTGACTTCTAAGATATAAAGAAGTAAAAAAAAACTGTTAACACGCCTCAGATCAGTGTGAAACGCCTGTAGTCTGCTTGACAGATTTGACTTCACTCTCCTCACCAACCAGGTCGATCTGGAGCAAAAGTCCGAGAAGGCCTGTTTAAAAACAGTTAAATCTGCAGCGTTACTGTTTAATGGAGTTAAACAGAGTGGAAGAGCAGTTATGCAATCACTGAATGGACCTGAACTGAACACGAGCCAAAACAAATTCTCTTAGTATGCCTGAAGGGTGCTGCCGGGCTTACACAACACAAACAGATGCAAAACCATTGTGTCATGGTCATCTTTTGTTTTTAAAAGGCTTTTGTTTTAAAAGTGCCATCCAGCGCAGCATTAGCTTAGCATTCAGTGAAATACACTCTTTCTCCAGCGTCTGAATTATTCTGCAGTGTAAAAATGAAAAAGACGCTGTGGTGCAGGATTATCTCACTAACAAACAAAAACTGGCTGAGGTTGCAAATATTTTTTAATACCATTATCTTGAGATCAGATAACAAAGCTAATTTACTTGTGATAATGAGATGCTTAAGGAGAAGTCTATAGGAAATAGGAATCACACCAAAGTACATTTAAAGTGGTGACTTTAAGCTGCTACAGAGGACAAAGAACTGCACACTGGATGATGGATAATTATAATTCCTTTAACAATTCCTCTCCATACATCTCATCTTCTTTCATTAGATTTTCCCCATTTTTTTATGTTTTTCTCGTAATACTACATGTACTGCATTTTCTTTATTTTTGTCTGAGTTGTTTTCAGTTATAACATCATATTTATATTTGACTTTGTGTTTATGTCTCTATTTTGTAATTTTTATGGTAGTCAAACTGGATTCACACACAACAGCAATTCACAGGAAGTGAAGCTTGAATACTGAACTATAATATATATATATATATACATATATATAGACATATTTAGACATTAATATAATATATAATAGTTATACAATCAGAATAACACACAACTTCAGACTTTTTCATCTGACTTTTTTAATAAAAATACACATATTAGGCCTCACGGTGCACAGACTAACAGAAAACTTGTTTTAATTGGCTGCACAGTTCGACACAAAAATCAAAAGCACCTAACAGCGACATTAATTCACACTGTTAAACAACATAAATAAATATTTTGGTCACAGGAGATTAGACAGTGGCAGGATCTTTGTTGATTGACACGTCCTTGTTGGGCAGCAGGTTGGCCAGCTGCTGGTTCCTCAGTTCAGCTTTCTCCTTCGCCCTGAACACACACAATGATGAAGATCAAGTACAAAACACAAAACTTGTGTATATATAGAAACTCAGAGCAGATTAACAGAAAATTAATTGGCAAGCATTTCTATAATTTGTTTCAGTCATTTTTAAAGCAAAACTGGGAAACACTTGATGGTTGCAGTTTCATAAAAGTGTGGATTTACTGCTTTTCTTTGTCATATAAGACAGTAAACTGAATATCTTTGAACAGGTATCTCTAAGACATCACCTTATTTTTACCTTATTATAACAAGCTTTTTTCAATTTTATTAAGCTTTGTGGACAAAACAATAAATGATTAATCAGGGAAATATTCTGGAGATGAGTAGATGATGAAAATGATCCTTAGTTGCAGCTTTAATCTACCATATATCTAGTATACAAATGTGCATAATAATACCCATACATACATGCATTGTGCCAAAGTGTGCCTGATTAAGACCCTCTTTGTCTCACTGTGTGGACTCACAAGTTGGGTACTCACCTTTCTGGGAACTCGATGTCGTCGATGGTGTCGGGCAGCGGCACTCCTCTGGTTTCAGGGAGCAGCAGCACCAAACCGCCAGCGATGAAAGCCAGAGATCCTGCAAAAAACAGCCAAATATTTTCTCATTCTTAATAGCATGTTAACTTTTTGACAAGCTAACTGACAGTGTGACACAAAGCTTTTTTTTGCAAGTTTATTTGCAGCACCTGAAGGCAGGATAGAAATGTGCTTTGTAGTCTGGTTTCTGTGCAAAATAAGGTCTTTTTTATTTCATCAGAACTAGAGCTAAAACTCAAACTAACTAACTAAAACATCTGACTATATTGGCTCAGTGCAAAACAGCTGAGTAACAAGAAACAGAAATATAAAACTAAGTTTCGGGTAACTCAGGAGCAGCGTCACCCTATCCACCACTAAAACGTCCTGACTTTAAACTGCTGTCCACTGACATGTCATCATCTGATAAAAATACTGATACTGATTCCTGCAGAGTCTAACATTGAACACTGATTCTGATTTTCCCTCCACAGAAACATGAAAACCTACCGAAGATGATCAGCGGCAGCTCCAGCCAGATGACAGCCAGTCTGTAGAGCAGGAAGGGAGCGACGATGCCTCCGACGTCACACAGGGTCGAACAGACGGACACGCCCAGGTTCCTGCAGACAGAAGAACAACGGTTAGCTTCTATACTTTATTTCAAATATACTTTTATGAACATGACGTCAGGTAGATAACAATGGTTGAAAATTTAAGCAAATGACAAAACAAATACTAGAAACATATAATACTTAATAATAAGTGGCTTGAAAAACAGGAGTTAGATTTCAGTTTGTAAATAGTAGGTGAATAAACGTGCACAGTTTGCACGTTTTACCTGACAAACGTCGGGTAGAGCTCGGTGTTAACGAACACCACCATCTCAAAGGCCATAGTGATCCCCAGCCGGCCGATGCAGGCCACCACTGTCTTAAACCAGAACATACCTGCAGGGACAAAGAGAA
>JBAJHX010000031.1:15505115-15526438 GCA_037176925.1 Amniataba percoides | reverse complement strand
TAACAACTTCACTGGCTGGGTCTAAATAGAGAACGAGGGACGGCACTCAAATACTGTGTGTTTATACTGTACGGGTTTACTCATATAACTCTGACGTGGAAACACTGCAGTCAATTTGATTTCATTTCAGAAAAGATGTGAACATTTCCACACTAAAACATATCTCATCTCCCTCCTTTAATGACATCCTTTGTGAAAACACCAGCGTCATTATTAAGCAGAAGATATGTTAAACGTTAATTCTGCGTTCTTTCTACATTTACGCTTCACGTCTTTCTTTTTGTCTTTCATGCGTTTGGCTAAAAAGGGCTGACTTCGGCACTACAAAAACTTGGCTTTAGGGAGTTAAAATCTCACTTTTCATCCAGTCACGGACCTGAATACCAAAACTGAGCCTTTAATGTACGAGAGCGTGCAAGCGGAAAGAAAAATTCCCATCTTCCATACATTAGTGCCAGTGGTGGCTTTAGTAATATGGCTTTGGCGGAAGGGGGACATCAAGACCAACACAACCTAAACTAACATCTCAAGTTTCGCTTTCAACCTTCGTCCTCGTCGACCATCCATTCACACTTAAGGCCACCTCTATTTTCACACAGATTCGCACAAATAATCAGCCCGGACGACCATTTAAATAATCTTTAAAAACAAACGTGTGAGCAATTCACCGGTGAAAACGACAAAAGAACAAACAAAAAAACAGAAAACGTCCATATTATAGACCATCATCATCTATGTACAACGTCTCTGATCAAAGCAAGACAAAAATCAATCTGTCGCTGGATTTATCGATGAAAATGCAAATAAATTCCTCGTCAGGAAGGCATCGCGCTTTCTCTTCGAGGGGAAAGAGAGAGAATAGATCTGCTCTTATAGAAACTGTAAACAGCAAGAAAAGACAAAACGGCGTCTTCATTCCCTTTAGAAACAACACAAGCCGACACCTGACCAGGAGAACTGGACCGGTTCCCCTGTGATTTTCTTTGATAGCTGTTTTTCCACAAAAATCTGCTAAACTGAGCTATTGAACTGCACGTCTCACCACAGTTATCAAATACAGTCCAAACGGGACGTTGAGAACAAATAAAGAAAGTCCAAACTTCAACTCTTCATGTCATTTTCAGTTCATCAATGCTACAATAAAGTGCTAAAGCAATGGCACAGCTTCATTTCAAACCTCTGAGGGAAAAAGAAAGACATAATATATTCTAGCTTTACATCTTTTTGTTGACACGCCTCGTTGCAGACATTTGAAGAAAGACGCCTCTTTTTCCACCCCTGGTGTTGATTCTGTATTCGATAAATGTGGCAAGACTGAAGTAACTTTAGTGAAGCAAATTATTTCATTTCAAAGTTATGAGAGAGGAAAACAGGAGGGTGCAGGTCAAAAATGGCCTGCTTAACACTTTAAATAATCAGCCATCAATAAATAAGAAACCATGTGCTAACATTGACAGTCTGTCGACGATGGACTGGATTGAGTTGAGTGGGCCAAGTTAAGTCCAAACAAACTAAATAAAATCCCAAACGAGTGAAAAAAAAGGTTTCTGCTTTCAATATGTTGGTATTTCATCGTTGTTGCTATTACGGAGACATTCACTGAGAGAAAAAGAGTTCAGATTGGATTGAGGGGGCGCTTCAGAAAGGAGGAAGTGACATCACACCCTGAGGAGGTCCTCGTCACTGTCGTCCTCGTCCTGCTTCCTGTCGGCTGCCGTGTTGTTAGCGTGGTTGAGACCCGAGGAGCGAGGTTTGCTGCTCTTCCTCTTCCTGTCCGACTCCTCCAGGAGCCCCACCAGGTCCTCGTCGCTCTCCTCCTGAAATGAAGCACCTGTGTGAGCGTTACCAAGCTCTGGGGGGAGGGTAACGCCTGGACAGACGTCGGGGGGGGGCGACACTCACCTGGAGGAAGGCGCTGCGATTGGCTGAGGAGTGCCTGGAGAGGCCGGAGGACTTGACCACCCGCACCCCGGGGACGCTCAGCACCTCGTCCTCGCTGTCATCGTCCTGGTCGTCCAGCGTGAACGAGCGCAGGCCGTCCGTGTTCACCGGCTTCGTCGTGATGTGGCCGTTGCCGTGGTTACTCCTGCCCCGGCCAGAGGAGGACAACGAGGAGGACGTGGGAGGGGCTTCGAGCTCCTCCATCAGCCACTCCATCTCCTCTTCGCCCCCTTCTTCGTCCATGTTGACCTGAGGATTTGAGGAAGTTAGTACACTGCAAATACAAAGACTGAATGAATGAATGTTTGATGAAACAAACTGTAAAAAAAAGTGCATCCTCTGTTTGCAGGAGGAACTGTCTTTAGACAAAAATTTAACATTATTCATAGGTAATGGTCAATAACTTCAGTCAAGTCTAGCATTTGTTTTTTTATGCTCAGGGGAAGCTTGCGGTTTAATTTAATGGAAACAAAAGGGAGAACTAATTTACATAACAGCAGTTAAACATGTATAAAACAATAATTTCCTTTACTGATTTTCTGCAGATCCAGTAAAAGTTAGTTCGACATCTGAATGCAAACCTGACTACTGTCCTTATTTCTATTATGTGCTGCAGCAGTCTTTTAGAATATGTTGGCTATATACAGATAAAAGATAAATGAAAGTAAAATAAATAAATAAAAGGGTGGAGAAAGACATCAAACGCAGCTGCCTTCGTGCTCCAGGGCTCACTGAATAGTTTGAGGAATATGACCGTGATGTGAATAACTGTATGGCCTTCATGGGTGCCGGAGCCCATGAAAAAACACCAACATGTGACACAAGGCAAAAGGAAAACTGAAAACATTTACCTGGAGCACACTGAAATCTAAGTGTCTAAACAAATTTAACAATTCTTGAACTTACTTTGGAATATTTATACGAGACTTGGTTTCCTCTCCTGCAGCAGCCGGCAACCTTCTGGATCACCAGCTCTCTGTTAGGACACAAAAAGTATGAAAAACACAGGAACACACAGATATTCATGAAGCTCTTGCACCAATTAAAAAAAAAAATTTAAGTATCTTAGGATTTGTTGGACACTCGTAGTCTCACCTCCTCTCTCTCTTGTAGAGCAGAAGTCCGAGCAGACAGACGGACAGACCCACCAACAGCGCAGTCAGCATCATGCTCAACGCCCGACTCCGCTTGGAGAGAACCGAAGTATCATCGGTGTCGTACGACCGCGCGATAGTCCTGTAAGGTGATTAAGAGACAAGACTTATTTCTGTAATCTACCAGAGTGTAGGTGCCATATGCAAATGTGCATGTATTTATATTAAGTTCCTGATTAAGGACTGGGAAATGGAACTTTATGTTTAGGTTCGACAATGTTATTGCACTGTATTTTTTGGCTCAAAGGTGTGCTCCTGTCTCTTTAAGAACTTTGGCCTTAAGGTCAGAGTGCTTGTGAGAGGCAGGAATTTCATGGACCCTTTTATTTAACAACCATTTATATTATTGTCTTTGTTGGAAAATGCATCACTGGAAAGAAACTTTCTTGAATGAAGACACGTCGGCCATTGACTGCTTGCTTACATATTCGATAGATCTTTATTGGGAAAATCCACACGGAGTAAAATCTGAACTGTGGATGGTTATACGGGCGTAACAGAATTAGTGTTTCCTCACGTGAGACCGCACACGGCGTTGGTGTGCCACACGAACAGATACTGGCATTCGTCCGTCTCCAGCATGAACTCTGGGATGCCGACGCCTGCCGATGGGTTACAGTGGAACATGATGGTGGACGACACCATTTTGGTTTTCTCCCGCCCGCACGTCGACTCAGAGGGAACTATCACGTCTAGGTTTCCTCCTGGTGGGAAAGTGGGGACCACGTTGACACGACATTAAATTATGATGGCTGTGTGTTTTCAAGAGACTAATTATAAACATCACTTTTCACATTAAAGCAATAAAAATGTTCAAATTTAGATTTTTAATTTCATATTGAGTTCAAATGAGGCCTATAA
Organism: Amniataba percoides; assembly: GCA_037176925.1. NCBI lineage: Eukaryota > Metazoa > Chordata > Actinopteri > Centrarchiformes > Terapontidae > Amniataba > Amniataba percoides. The sequence goes on along the minus strand of JBAJHX010000031.1, from coordinate 15,522,482 downwards.
AAAAAAAGACAAACAAGGTTCACTTATTTGACCAATGCTTATACAATCTTTTTTTTCCCTGATACATCAAATCTTTCTCTAATTGGGATGAAAAAAAATGTATTACTTGTAAGCCATACTAACTGTAATGCTAATGTTCATTTCCAGAAAATGTCTGAAAAAACAATCCTGCTGAAACAAAATATTCACTTAAATTTGAGTTTTCTTACGTGCTGAACTGAACCTTTAATCAGTACGGCATTAGACATGTTAACATTTTGGTGGTGCTAGATGCAAAGTTAAGTGGATTTTTCCCCAATAAACCTTCAGTGATTGCAGCAGATTTCATGGCAGTGCATCCAATAGTCATGAAGATTTGAACTAAAGGCAAGAAGATCATCTCTTTTTAGAAATTGGACACTGATTCAAGCAGTAAACTACCTTTGATGTAGTACTTGGCTTTGCTGGAGGAGCCAATCCTGCGTCTGTAGGGCGCGTTGAGTTTGACCTGGCAGATGTTGGCACCGAGACACTTGGGCAGGGAGTTGTTGGTGATGCCGGATAACTGGATGTGGTAGATGTAGCGGTCGCCGTTGGGACGGATGTCTCCAGACGCCTGATGCTGACTGAGAGGAGGAGGGTTAAATTTAGAAAATAAAACAGAAGGTTTCTCTAGACGTTTATAATGAAGTGTGTTTCTGGGTGGGATACTTACCTGAAGTAGAGCTCTCCCAGACTCAGGCTGACCCCGGTGTCAGGGACCTGTATCGTCCCGTTCACCATCACGACTTCACGCTGCTTCACCGCACACGCTGACCGAGTCTCCCAACCAATCACAAACTCACATGTTGCCTTGTTGATGCTGCTCACACAGACACAGACAGAGATGAGAACGTCAGCATGGATGAAGACTGAATATTTCAGAAACCCACTTTTAAGGACCATTTACGATTGAAGCTGCCAGTTTATAAAAAAAGATCAAATTAAAGCATGTGATAATGAGTTCAGTACAAAAACATTTAGCATACTTCTACTTTTGTATTAATTTAAACTTGGAGTCTCATATAAAAGACACTTTAACAACAATTTAACACTTTTTCAGTTTAAATCATTATCACTCAATACAGACGGTCTAAATAAACAGCATAAAGTCTGGTGTGAAATGGGAAATGTTTTGCACCTCAAATGGCGCTTTAACCAGAGAAAGTTTAACTACAAAGATAAACACTTTCTCCTCTCATTAACTGATAGTTAGAAATGCTGATGCAAAGAGTAAATGAGTGTTTTTGTGTGACAAGTTTTTTATTATCCCTTTGAACGTCACGTTTGGCATAACCACGTGTGAATGACGCAGAAAAGTTAACGCTTTGTTTAATATGTTTGAAATTTTCATTTAGTTTATTATTGGATTTGGTTGAAAGTGAAAATATATACTTTTTTCCCCCTTGTTTTTTCTTCTTTTTTCCTGATAAATCAAATCCTTCTCTAGTTGGGATGAAAAAATCAAAAGAAAGCAGATGAAAACTGACTGCACTACCTGATGAGCTCCGGGTGTCCGACAGTGGTGCCGCAGCTCAGCTGGATCACGGTCGTGGCCTTCACACCGTTACCACAGACGTCATCTCCCGCTGAGTAAGTGACTGAGATTTTTCCATCTGCAGAAGAAAAGAATTTAAAACAAAATAAAAAAAAGCAGCTATCAGAGTCTAAAGTAGCAGGTTCATTTGTTCATTTCATGTCATTTTTATTTGTCTATGTTTTATCTAAGTCAGTTCTGATTGCATTTTTGTGAAACATTAGTTGTAAAATATCTAATCCAAATTCTACTGGGAACTAAACAGTAAAATAAAGTATATCCAAATGGTGTCTCCACAATGTAAGACACTCAAACTCTATATGACTCCACTACCCACCAGCATAGCTCATTTTCTGAGTGTAAACTTGACCCAGGGTCTGGATGATTCCCGCTGCTGAGCGCCGGCACACAGTTGCTCCTTCTGGACATCGAAGTAATCCACCATGGATTCCCTGACACAGGTTAATGAAATACCTGAGGACGTAAACACAGAGATGATATTTGAATAAATCTGAGCTGAGTGCTGAGTGCTGTAGATTGGCCTGGCAGAAATAATCCCAATCTTCCCAAATATTTCGAGTTCCTTCACCTGTACCACTTATGACTTTATTTTTTCTTTTTTCTATTTATTGCCAAGTGGGGAAAGATATCATCACTTAAATATGTATGAACAGCTTTGCTATGACTATTTAATAAACATTTATAGGTGCCGTTATTTGGCTTGTAAAAGCTTCCAGATTATTTAAAAAAATTTTAATATGCACAAAGACTTAAATATGAAATGTATTAGTGTCTGTCGTACAACCCCCCCTGCACGTCTCCTGCCTTGATATAAGACAAAAGCCAGACTTACGAGTCTCCTTTGTGGCTAAACTTCCAGGGCTCAGTGAGGGAGGACAGGGCTCGGAGGTCAAAGGTCTGATGCTGGCTGACCAGTTTACACTCCATCTTCCTCGGCGGGCAGACAGCGCTGGTCCGCCACTGAAACGTGGCCGAGCAGCCCGCCGTCTCCGAGAGCAGCTGTGGAGTGCCGCGGCCCGCAGACTGGTCGCAGGTGAAGAGTATGGACGACTGACGCTTCTCAGAGCCTGCAAATGAGAAACAAGTAACGATTAAGGAAAAATAATGCAACACTTTTGACACTAACAGGAAAAAATAAAGTGTCCACTATCCTACACAAGTGGTCACAAATCACTTTTAGTCAAATCAAATTTAAAGTTAAATTAAGTTTTCTGATTTCAGTGTTGTGAAATAGATTTTTTAGATTACAGACTTTATTTTTATTGTTCCTGAATATTCTATTAACAAAGTGCCCTTGATCTTAACTACATATACATGCAGCAACAACAATAACATTATAATGATGTTTAGATTTAGAGATTTTAACCAGGAAACAGCTCGGGTTGTGCTTTGCAAAGTGCATCCAGACTTACCTTGGGTTCAGCTTATTTCTGAGACTAAATTTGACACTGACAAAAGATGTTCTTGCTCACAGTTTTTCAGTGAATTGTTACTTCATAGCCTTTTTGGCCTCTGAAATAAACAGCCATCAGAAAAATGGCCAAGAGTGTTTATCAACACAGTTTATTCTTTTATCAAAAAAACAGCTCGCTCTCTCCTCTAACTTGACAATTTGCACTTTCAAAATACATAATAAGTGAAAAAGAGATTTTTGTTTTATTTTGGAGAACTAAGAGTAATACAGAAAGTTTAAACAAACTGAGGCACGTTGGTGAAGAAATTAGCACTGATGCCTCCCAACAAGAGGGTTCTGGGTTTGAATCCAGTTATCTGACGCACTGTGAATCATTTTCTATTTCTCAATCTCTAACCGGTCCTGGCGTTTCTGTGTTAATTTTGCATGTGCCTGTGCATGCTTTATGCAGGTACTCTGGCTTTCTTTCACTCTAAATTGCCTGTGGTTGTTTGTCTTGGTACGTCGACCCTGTGATTTACTGTACCGCACCTACCGAGCTGAGGTTGTCGCAGTGACCCTCAAAAAATAATCACTAAAAAATAATGGATGGATGTTGGAATGAATGAGAAAAAGTCCAAGTCTTAAAACCATCCTGGTGCTTTGAAACAGTAACGTAAAACACAACCACTATCCTTGAATTTTGCTCATTCCAGTCATCTATTTGTGATCATCGTGATTAACTGTTGATTAGACCTCACATGTCCTCCTTTATGTTTCTGTCACCTGCACTGCAGAATCCCCACTTCCTGTCCGTGTCATAGTTTGCTGTGGTAGCACACCACTTTCTGCCGTCTGTCCTTTCAGCTGCGGTGCACTCAGTGTATGATTTCTTCATGAGAATGAAGGGGAACACACATACTTCGCCCTTATCAGTCACTAGAACACAAAAACACAAACTATTTGTCCAGCAAACATGATCATTTTATCTAGTTATTGTGCTGCATTTAAAGCCTACTGTTTAAATGACTTCAGAATTACATATTGAAATATCAGTGAAGCATTTACAAATACAGAATGGTTTCACCATTTTTCAGCAGTGTATTTTACTCCAAGTACATGATCTGCATTTATGAAATGATGAAATTAACCCTGTAAAGCCCAAACCATGAAATAATTGCCAGAAGTTTATTTAACCTTCTGACAAATAAATAAAATAATAATATCAATTGGGAGTCTTATTATATAAATTATTTGTATAATTTTTGCTACATTCTGCATTTTTATTTATTTTTTTGTTTATTTTGTATTTTTAATAATTTTGTTTATATATATATATGGTATATTCAGGAAAGAAAATATCACACTGGTGATGTTGAGGTCTCAAAAAAATCATGTATCAAGTATGATACGGTTGACGTTATGGGGTTAATGATTTTTGGCTCCACTGGTCAGATAGAAACTTTTTTTTTTGTTTTAGAGTTTATTTGGGGTTTTATTCACCTCAAGATCAAGTTTAAGTTCTTATTTAAAGTTAAGTCAACAATTTTCAGATGTTCAAAATATGATCTGAGATCTGAGAAATTTAAGAAATCTTGCAGGTTTTGTCTTGCGAACATGACTCTGTTTCCAAAGCTTCTGAGGGGGCCGTATACATGGCAAACAGCAGACTTACCTGGTGGGCAGGGATCTCCTCCACCATACTGCATGAGTACAGCCTGCTCCTCGTGTCTGTAGTGCATCGTCATGGCGTGGCTGTTGCCAAATGACGAAGCTGACTTGTCAGAACCAGAACCAGACACGCGGCACACTGCGCCCCTCTTACAGCCCGGCTCGTCCACGGAGTTGCAGACGTTGATGTGGTAGAAGCTGGAGCCCGCTGGGACCTAAGAAACAGAGACTTCATATCTAATCTGATTCTTAAGAGGAGCCCAGAATGGGAACTTACACACAGCGAAATATAAATCAAAACACAGGAAAATAGATTCAGTGTTTAAAAATCAATTGGTGGGACAATCTTGGTGGTCAGAGAAAAGGCCTCCGGAGCTCACCTTGACTTCCCCTGCAAGGGTGGACAGGTCAAAGGTGAACTGGAGCTGTGAGTCTGTGAGTTTGCAGCCGCTGGTGTTGGTGGCGTCTGGACAGACCAGAGGCGTCGCCCACTCGAACAAGTAGACACACTCCTGCAGCCTCAGCATCTGTGGCGAGCCCTGTGTAGAGATACAAAGGTCACTGCTTCGTTCTGCGAGAAAAAAGAAGTTCACTAACAGTCATTTGCGAGTTTGCGGATCATAAAAGGATGTGAAAGCGTCGACTGACCAGCTCAACGTCTCTCTGGCAGGTGAAGATAATCGTCGACGAGTAGTTTTGTAAAGGATTGGCCGCGCACTTAGTGGAGCTTTGGTACGAGATGGACACTTCCCCTGTCGCGTCGTTGATCTGAGGGCCGCTGGTGGTCCGTCCAATGTCCTTCAGGAGAGAGAATTAAACAAAGACAAGGATGAATGCAAAGTTATTCAAGGAGACAGAGAAAAATAGATTAAAAATTGAGAAATTGGAAGAAAATGAAAACAAAAGAAAACTGAATATTTGTCACCCCATCGTGATTTGCCTCCAATATTTAAAAAGAAACTCTCGGGGGGTCGCTTGTCGTTGATTGGACACTTTTGCAGTTTTTATTATGAAAAACTTTAAAGAAGAGAAGAAAGAGGAAGTGGGGTTAAAATGAACAATACTTACCACAGGAGGTCCTTTATCAGGATCCATACAGACGGCAGCTCCTGGGGGGCAGTTGACATTCGGGATGGGGTTTAGAGGCTGACAGATGTTGATGTAGAAGTCCGGAGATTCATCACTTTGGTCCACGGCTTCATCTGGAAGGACGATATCAGAATACATTTACACAAGCACTGACCTTAACTACAAATTCAAGGTACTACTCCCCTGCATTTCAGGGGTAAATAAAATACTTTTACTCCATTACATTTATCTGACAGCTTTAGTGAAAACCACACGTCTCCAGATGTTTTTGTGATAAACTGAGATTTATCAGTATTTTAGTGTACACGCGTGACAATTTGGTTCACTGACCTGTTGCCGTGTAGAATCCAGTGGCATGAATCAGAGGAGTCAGGTCTATAAGAGAGGAGCCGTTCTGGACTGAACACTTCACCTGAAAAATAATTTTAAAAAGGAAAAGAAAAATTACATCTTTGCAAAGCCTTTAAAACCAAACTCTAAACCATAAAACACTCAACAGTAATAGTTTTTAGGCTTCGGAAAGCTAAAATACAGTCATTGTTACACTTTATAATAGCTATAAAAACTTTTCTTTTCAATATTTAGGTCTTCTAAATCAACTTTATTTTTGAACAAGGGTGTTGAGACAATCCCTCGCTCCTCCTGCAACGCAGAATTCAATGCTACATTCCTGTCTCTGCGATTATCCTTGAGATGTCTCTGGAAGATGATTGTAGTCCACCTGCAGACCACACTCGACCAAAATTCAATTTGCTCTGTGAAATGGCCAATTTAGTGCTATTTTTTGAAGGAATGCTCTGTGTTTTCCACTTCAATACACGGAAATAACTAAATACAAAAGTTGCACTTATTTATAGTCCACTATAATTATTTGCTGTGGCCATTATCACCACAACATAGTCACTCGTAAAAACCTTTGTAAATCTGTTGCATGTGCTGCAAATGCATGTGAAATCTTTTCTGGGGACACAGAAACATTTGTGAGGCTGTTATCTATTGATTTCAGGGTTAAGGATTTAATTTGGTGATGGAAAAAAGACTCCCTTTCAGTATTTTTTTTTCCAATACACGTTCTCTTGGTTTCTCAAAATTTAGATTTGATAAAAATGAAATGGAAATTTTTGGAAAATGTACAAAACAGGCCGGGTCTTCTTCTTTGTCATTGAGACATATGAAACATACTTACTGGCTGCTCACAGACCAGCGGTGTGTGCAAAGAGAAGAGGTGTGTGCAGGTCTCAGGGTTTGATTCAATGAGTACTGGCTCTGGAGGGGCCGAGTCCATGTTAGGTGGCCTATAAGATACAATTAAAATATAATATATATAATTGAAATATTCAGAAGTAATAAATATGGGGAAAAAATGGGAAAAAATGAACTAAAATGGAGAATAAAACAAAACGAGGGGGAAAGAGGAAGGAGGTACCTGCAGATGAAGCTGATGATGGTTTTGTGTTTGAGGTTTGGGTTTGCTGGGCAGGGACTTCCTTCTTCATACGTCAGCTCCACAACATGGTCTTTGTACGAGAGTTTCCTGCTCGCCTGACCACCACTCACCGCGGTGGTGGTGTCCTTTATACACACAGCTAAGACACAACACGCACAGTTATTTTAGTATAGTTAACACTGATAAATTACCTGACTACAAGACTGTAGGTCTATTTGTGTAAAAAACAAATATTCTTTCATTAGAGCTCTGTTGGGGAGATCACAATGTTTTAAAATGACAGTGTGGACATTTGCTGATAGAATTAGTTTCTAAAACAAATTACACACAAGTGGGGTTGTTTTTATTTGTCAGTCTTTTGGTAAATTTATCTCACAGAGATTTTCAGAGACATTAAAAGAAAGTTATTCAGGCTCAGCTCAGAATCTGAGAATTATTTGTAAATGATTAAAAAAGAAAATATGAATGCTGAACATCTTTGCCATTTTCTTATGAACTACTGCACTCGCTTTAATAAAAAGAGACCATCTGGCACATGCATCCTATAATCTTCCATCACTGTCTGCATGATGCAGGTTTCTTAATACTCCCACAGTCAAAATGACTAATTCAGACCTTTCGTGCAGCCTTGGCCGAGGTGCGTGCTCTTTTCCAGTTTATGGAACAATATCTACTACAGCCCGGTGAAATGCCGGTCAATAATTTACATTTGTAATCATTTAAAAAAGAGCTGAAATTCCAGGTCTCTTAAGATTCCTACGATGACGATTGTCCCAACCTTACATTGTAAATGTCTGAGCAAAACTAAACAGTAACCAGGACAGACGTCAATCAATTCTTTCAGGGGTCAAGGGTTCGTTGATGCTCGCTGAAAACGTAAGCTTGTAGATGTCCCTTTTTGCTACGCACAAAAGAAACAAGACAAAATATAACGACTAATAACCAAGTAGAGGATGAATTTAAAGGTCTTATAATCTGAGGAAAGAAGCTGCTCTCAAGTCGGGTGGTATGAAAAGTGGATATCACTAAAAACTTAAAAATGGAAAACAATGATCACTAATTTAAGGAATCCTTCTCTTTTCCTGTGAGAAAATCTGACATTAATAAAGCATTGGGATCTTCTAATCTTTTTACATTTCATTGTTGTATCAGTGTAACTTCTTAAAATCGCCAATGAGCAGTTTGCAGGAGCTGAAGATGACCTTTGTTGTCTCTCTGGTTAGAGGTGCTATTTTAGCTGTTTTTCCCCCCTTTACTTTATGTTTCTTTTTGGTTGCATGCAGATAGAATTATTATAAAGTTAACACAGCTGCAAACACCGCCCTTAAGTTCAGACAAAACCAGAAAATTACTGAGTAACTTTCCAAGAATCATGAATATTCATCATAAACATATTTTTTTATTTCACACATATATAGTGACTTATTTTACCCTCTTAATCTCATTACTTTTCATTAAAAGTTATTAATTAGTCTGAGAAATATGTTGTACAGGTCCTTCATTTAAAAATGGTTCATATTTTCACATATTTTTAACAAATATTAGATCAACAGTTTTTAATGTTTGTGTCTTGACTTGCTGTGCCAGTTTATTTATCTTTATTTAATTTTCTATTTATTATGTTTTTGTTATGCACCCAAACACAGAGGAAAATTCCTTACATGTGAAAACCGTCAGTTCTTGGCATTGAACCATCTCTTGGCAGTTTAGCTCTGCTTGGTTAAAGGCTGATCCGAAAGGCCGCTTAGTGATTTTTGAGTGTGCACACCAAGGATGTTTTAAACATAAGCGAGAGACCTTTGAGCCTTTGAGTGACAGAAGAAAAATGATTTGCTGGCAAGTTTATTGTGTCCCAGTCATAAGAAATTTTGCATGATCTCTTAGGAGGATAATATAGAATTGAAATCATAATTTACCATTATTATTTATCAAACAGGTATTGTAGCTGTACTGATTTCATGTTGACTTTACAAAGGGTTTGCTGGCAAACTACACCAATATCCGAGGTGCAGAGAAGAAAAAAAGTCAGAAGGGGTCAAACAACAGCATTATTTTTAATATTTTTATATCTTTTATGTTTGTTTTTTTAAATTGCGTTTTATTTTAACCTCTTCATCTACGGCCATTAAGCTAATGCAAGAATAATTTTACCTACGTTTGATCACAGAGTGTGAATTCACAGCAAAATAACAAACACTGTCACGTGATGTGCGTACGTACCGACTCCGGGGCTGCATCCAGAGTTGGTGATGTTTCCACAGATGTTCATGCGGAACATCTTCTTGTGATCCTTGTGATCGTACACGGTGTAACCTTCATCCTTTGTCAGGGGGGTGAGGTCAAACAAATGACCTGAGGGAGAGAAGATTCATTTTAAAAGGCTGCGGTTTTATAACGATTTACTTCATGTAATGGGTATTAATGTGAGCTTTTCATGTCATTTTTACATTTCTAACCTGTTTCTATTATAAATTGACAGTAAAATGATTGATTTATTGTTGAATGCCTGACCCGTGACGGGGTTTGTGACCCTGCAGTCGTCGTGTTGGGTGCTGTTTAGGGGGCAGGCAGCAGCTGTCAGCCAGAGGAAGGTGTACACGCAGTCCTCAATGGCAGAGATCAGAGTTGGTCGGGAGCCCTGAATGGGCGACAGGAACACACACATTTTGCCTTTTACTTTTATATTTGAAAAAAAGGGGAAAATAAACAGTGTATATGCTAAAAGTTCATATAGGAACCAGGAACTGTGGGAACAGAGGAACGAAACTAATGAGGAATCTTGAGGATCTGGAAAAGTAAAGCCATGATGGATAATAGCAAAAGCACTCATATATATTCTCTTATATATGTACATATTTACTGAATTGTGTTAAATTAATGGATGAAATGCAGAAAAGGAAACTCTCTCCACATTTCACAATCTTCCCTGCTTTAATAATCAATTTTAAATGAAGGCAGTGAAAGAGACCAACAGTACTTTTAACACAAACATACATCACTCCATTTGTCCAAATATTGATACTAGAGTACTTAGTAGTTTTGTGAATTAAACTGTACACATTATAAATGTGACAAATGTCTACCCTGGTGGATTTCTATTCTTTATCCTAATGTTTTACTGAAATGTCAGAGAGTATAACAAGGAACGTCTCTGCCACCTTAAACTATCAAACAGGAAATTAAGTTCCTTAAAAGGTTCTCAGAAAGTCTGTTCATTTAGGCTCAAGCTCAGCCCAGGATGATTAAAATATTTTTCAGAGTAAACGAGACAAAAGCCAGTGCTTTGGTACAGAAAAGAGTCAGACAAAGGAGAGTGTGTTCTCTGAAGTGCGTTTCCTCCATTTCATGAAGTAAACAGTTTCAACACTGGTATCATCACACATTAGACATGAAATCCTACCTGTTGTGTATCTTACAAATATGCTTTCATGGCATGTTTGCAGGCTGACATCCCTGAAGCTCTCTGGTAAAGGATGTCCAACCCAAACATACATACTGTTTATCATTTTTAAAGTGAATCGCTCACCACTTTGTCTTTGTCACATTTGAAGCGGATGATGCTGCTCCTGTTGCGGCTTCCGTCCGGACAGGCCTGGCCGCTGCTGTACTGCAGCTTCAGGACATTTCCGTCCGACGTAAGACCCGAGTCCACCTGCCCCAGACTGGTGTATTCATCTCCAACTTTCAGACAAGACGCTGCGCTGGAGGGACATTTCCACGAACCTGCCGCGAGGCAAGCAGAAGGTCAACTTTGGATTTTCACTGGATGCAGATTCCTCTCAAAAATTAATTTCAGCGTGATTTAAAAAAAAGTGAAATGATTAAATGACGAATGACAACTGAAGAAAAGTTTGTTTCAAAAGCTTTGAAACAACCCTACAGCACTACAACAGGCTTCACTGAATAAAGCGTGCACACCGACCTCCCTGCTGCACCAGTGACCTGCAGACGTTGATGTAAAATTGCTTGTTCGTGTCCTCTGTGGACGGCTCAACCTGCCAGTTACGAGAGTCCAGAGCCAGCGGGGAGAGGTCATACGAGTGGCCCAGATCATCACTGAAGACAGAGCAGGCATACAAAGGATTAAAATTCAGTATCATACATTATTAAAATCTTAGAACAATTACATTACATTAAATGAATTATTTCTGTTAATGCTTTAATGTTGGTGAAGACACTTTAGTGTGGTTATAATGTGACTGTGATGCTTGATGCAGACAAACATCTTAAAAAAACAATTAATAGCTTATAAGAAACTGTCCAATTCATTCCCTTAATGATAGTTACTTTTCCAATTGTCTGCAATCATTTAAAGGGATGAAACACATTTATTTTGGCAGAACACTGTAATCTTTGTCCCTACATTTCCTTCTTTTTACATTTCCTCATTTTTGCATAAATATAAGAATGAGGAAATCTGCAGCATCCAATCAGAATCAGAAAAAGTTCTATAGGCAGGCTGAAGTGTAGAAGTACGGTTAAAAGAGTTTAAGGAAAAGAGAAGCAGCTGATACGAAGTGTGCACAAAGACAGAGGAGGAAGAAAAGAGAAGAAATTGGTGGATGACATATAGGAGGTGGCAGATTGTTACTTGTAGGAGCAGCTGGTGGTTTTGACTGGGATGCAGGCCAGAGCGGTGGGCCAGTTGAACAGGTAGGTGCAGTCCGGAGTTTCTTTGATGAACTCTGGTGCTCCCTTAAAGAGTGAATCAACACATAATTAGTTCCCCTTGCTGAAAACCTGGGATGGACTTTACAATAAGAAATTATGAATAAACTGACAGACAGACGTGTTTACTGTTGAAGTGGTGGATAAAGATGCTAATGTTGGTAGTATAGCTGGGTTAAAAGTTGACAAAAATGACTGATACACTGATACAAAAATTAAGCTCTGCTGCGATGGGTGTTTTTGTTTGTTTGGCAGACTGCTGATCTGCTCACATTCAGGCAGGAAATAAACAACTAAAGATCATTTTCAGTCATTATTATTCCTATTGCACAGTAATTATACAAGCATTTCATCATCCCTGATCAGCTGGTTTCCTGTTTTTGTGTGAAACTCACGGGATGCATGTCGGGGTGGCAGGAGAAGTAGATCTCGGTGGATCTTTGGTATATCTTATGGCAGGTCTCTCCATTGGTGTAGTTCAGGATGAGCTGATCTCCCACATAACTGAGAACCTGGTTTGCCATGCCTACAGAAAGAAAAATTACACAAATTCATACATATACGCAACATCAAATATTCAAATATTCTGCTGATTTTGCTTGTCTTTTATAGCTGCATACCTGCGATCTTGTGGTTTTCTCCATCCACCTGGCAGGCGGAGACGGCGTCACTGACAGTTTCTTTGTGGGAGCAAACGCCCTGATGGAGCCCCCCGCAGATGGACAGGTGGTAGGTGTACTTAGAATTTTTGATACTATAATCTTGCCCCTTCAGGGAGCTCAGGTCGAACTCGTAGCCACTCCGAGGGTCTCGAACACGACAGTCATTACCTGAGAGGACAGATTTGGACAGTGACTAAATTATAAATATTCAACAATCAACAATACCGCTTCTGATATGATGGATTTAATTCTGCAGACTGATGGTTAGAGTTACAGTTTGTTGTTTTCAGTTTGTTGGGCTTCACTATCTGAGTGTTAATTAAACTCCAGATTTGTCACAGTTCAAATATCACTAATCTGTACAAAATGACTAACAGCACATTTTTATTCTTTTAAAGTATTTTTTTTTTGTGGGTTTCGCCCCTTTATTATTATTATTATTTTTATGAGACAGGACAGCTGAGAGAGACAGGAAGGGGGGGAGAGAGAGGGGACGACATGCAGTAAATAGCCCCGGGGCGGGAATCGAACCCGGGGCCGCTGCGCTTTACCCACTGAGCCACCTGCGCTCCCTCCCCACATTTTTATTCTTAAAATATTAGTGTCTATTTTTACCTTGAGACTTTCTGATGGGACAGGCCTCAGATGTCCTCCAGATGAAGACATACTCACAACCATCTTGATGGTCAAACATGGGGGAGCCCTAGAAATAGAAACAAAAACTTAAAGCACCACACTATCAGCGATTCCACTGATGCATGTTTTGTAATTCTGGCCTGGTTACATGGTATATGAGTAATAATATTATAATACTAATAATAAGTAACAATAACAAACTCAACAATAACAACAAATCAAACTCTGACTGAACCAAAATCAATCTGCTTGCATGAACACTTTAAACTCAAACAAAAATGAAAACAAAACAAATAAAAAGCCAAAATACATGGCCCACACATAATACTGTCCCTGAACGCATCTTATGTGAAGCATTAAGCTGCTTTCACCATGTGGCTTTTACAGACACTTTGTTAGAGCAGGAGACGGCAAACGGCTCGAGCGGGTGGTCACAGTGGGACACTCACTGGGTTGTCATCACACTGGAAGATGATGCGTGTTGAGTAGCGGGAGGTTGGACCACACTGGTCTCCGTTCTGGTACACGATGCTGATGGAGCCGTCCTCCGCCGCCTGCGGGCTGGACTGGACGTATCCCAGGTTGTAGCTCTTTCCATCAATCATGCCACAAGCACCCAAAGGACCCACTAAAGAGAGGTTGTTTATTTATTTATTTAATTCCTTGTTACATTTAACCAAAAACATCGTATATGATAAAAATCAAGCAAGAGAGAAGCCAGGACCAGCAAGAATTTGGCATTTCTGATTGTCAAAATATTCTCCTGCAATCAATTTAATATTAATCCACCAACTGTTGCAGCTCTAATTACTTCTTGCTTGGAATTAAATGAATTTCACTTTAAGCCTGAACTACACTATTAACTATACTATGAACTATAATATTTATCACACAGTCCTCGTCCTTTGGCCACAGAAATATATTCAACTTGAACCAAGCTGGTTTCCAAAAAAGCCAAACTCCTGTGTCTAATGCTGCATATTCTTATTTATTCTTATCATATTTATTGCTCTATTCATTTCAACATGAAAACCCCAGATGTCAGTCTAAAGATCTTTAAACCAAAGATGAGCATACTGACCTGCACAGTCTTTTTGAGCGGGGAGGGGTTTGCACACGTTGATATAAAACTTGCGAGACTTCACCACATCTGTATCTATGGCGACCCAGGGGCTGTCCTCGGCGTTGCGCATCAGGTGACTCAGGTCATACTCTTTACCGTGGGAGTCTGGAGGCAACAGAAAAGAAAAACACAAAAAGAGAAAAATCTGTGTGAGGGTTGTCGGGTTAAGTTGGTGCTTTTAACCTCACTCCTCTCAACCTCCACCAACACTTCAGTGCAAAATAACATTAAATATCTATGTTTGTGTGTGCGTGACCGTCCATACCAGTGATCTGGCAGTCAACCGGAGCAGGGATGCACGCCAGAGCAGTCGAGAACTCAAAGAAGACGTCGTGGACCACATGACTGGCTAAAGTGCCAAGGTCCTCTCGCAGCAGCTTCAACGAGCCCGGGTGAGAGTTCGGATCACACACGAAATTAATGGTGAAGGTGTCCCGAGTGGCTGATAAGGGAGGAAGATATGAATGAACAGACAGAAGAAGAAAAATTCTTTATTCTATATCAACATCCTCTGTGATTCCTTTGTACTTATGTGGTTATGACTGTGATTATAAGAACAGAAGTTTGATTTATTTTTCTACCCTTGTAACACCCTGTATAACTAAACAAATTAATGTAAGTAAATCATACCAGTGGGACCGTCCAGGGGTCCTTTATATGTGAGTTTGAGGAAGCCATCGGTGGAGTACTGGAGGCTCTTCTCTGTCCCCACTGGGCTGAGGGCTCGCCCGTCTTCCAGCTCACAGCCGGCCATGCCCGATCCACATTCAGCCACGTCTGAGCAGATATTCACCTACACGGTGGGAGAAAAGGATTATACTTCTGCTGAATGTAACAAAGGAGTCTTGCCCTTATATTTCATCTGCATAAGTCAAGAAAAAACAACAATCAGGATTAAGAGAACTACATAAGAAGAGTAGTAAAGACAAGTAGAAAAATTTAAAACTATAAAACTATAAAAATATAGTAACTGCTGAAAATGAAATCAAAATAGTTGGATAGTCTAAACAAGAAAATAAATATACTCAGTATTATATCATAAAATAATGAATTCTCAGCTTTTCGGATAATTAATTAATCATTCAAGATGTTTCTCATAGAAAACAGCAAATGATTAATAAAATAAAAACACTGCCCGCTATGCCTTTTCTTACAATGTAATAAACAATTTATACACAAAGTATCCGACTTAATTCATGAACTCAGCCATGAGGCACTTTTCATATCAAAAGCAGATATTAATGTATAATTAAAATAATGTTTGTAGTCCTGTCTTACCAGAAAGTCTTTGCCGTTTGCTTTCGTCCTATATCCAGTCTTAGAGGCTAAAAGCTGAAGGTTGAACTCGAAGCCAGTGTTGGGATCCACCACAGCACAGCTCTGTGACACAAAAACATCAACTCAGTCAAAAGTCTTTCTCATGTTTTTTCTTTCTAATCATTTTATTATCTTAATGAATCATCACAAGTTGTTGTGTTAAAAGTGAGATAACGTCACACTGGTGAACTCACGTTGTTCTTGGTGGTTTTGATGGCACAGGCTGCCCTGGTCTCCCACATGAAGTTGGCGGTGCAGTTCTGGTACATCAGGAACCGCGGGCTCATTGACTGCACAGCGTGGAAATCAAACAGAGTCACAGCTCAGACATGCACGAAATGATCAGCACTAACAACCTGCGCTCCACTTTAACGTCTAAACTGCACAGCAGGACTCACCACAGACCCTCTGGAGCAGGCCAGGTGGATGCGAGTTGTGTACGAGAGCTTCTGGCCGTCCGACATGCAGACTGAGCCGTCTGTGAACTCCAGCAGCAGACGGTCTCTCCCCTCGATGATGGGCCCTCGCTTGGAAATGCCCATGTTACTGACTGATATGACTTCCTTTGGAGAACCCTGATGACAGAAGAGGAGGAAAACAGCTCCTAAATATCATACAGTGTGAATTCACTGGAAAAAAAGGTTATTCAGACAGAATGGCTGATTTCTTTACTACGGTGCATATTTTAAGTAGCTTTGTTACAAAAAATGCCTTTAAGATGAATAAAGTTGCATCCATTTCCACATTTGTGGGTCATGTTAGAGATTGCTGGTTAGTAGTGTTGACCAGCTATCCCATTTGTTGCACATCTAAATATAAATTTGGTAATCGTTTGCAACTTCACGGAAAATACATCTTAAAATGGTAAACAAAGAAACAAAAAACATTATTCACAGTGTTTATTCAAGCTGTTACACACCTGCTCTGTTACGTATTTCATCTGGCACACTGACGCGTGCTGGTCGCAGCCTGGTACAGGGTTGATGGGTCGACATATGTTGATGTAGTACTTCTTCAGGTTTGTTGTATCAGACAAATCCATGACGTGCCAGTTGCCTGCTGAGCTGGCTCGTGACAAGCTGGATAGGGGGAAAAAATGTATGTCTGGCCTTCTTTTTCTCTTGATTTTGTGAATGTTTGGATGTGTCATACGTTGCTTTATGACTGCTTAAAAAACATCTCGGTTGCACGATGGGGATCAATGCGTTACCTGGACAAGTCGTACTGGTCAAGAGTCTCTGGATCTGTCACCAAACACTCATGAGGCCTTTCAGGACATGCGTAAGATGTGTACCAGCGGAAGTTATAAGTGTACTCGTCCTCAACCTGGAGTCATAAATTTAAGACATTCAATGAACACAGCTCATACAAGTGATGTAGAAAATATTACTTAAACACCAGAAAAAGAAAACATGCAAAGTGCAGACATCAAAGTGTATTGCAAACAATTGAAGGAAAGAGGAGGAGTTTTTATTATTTGACCTGGAATTCGGGTTTTCCAGCTCCGGCTTCAGGGTCACAGAGGAAAGAGATCAACGTGGATCTGCGAGTGTGTTCTCTGTTGTTGTACTGGGAGCCGTTACTGTAGATCAGCTGGATCAGGCCGTCGTAGTATAACAGACGGGAGTTCGCTTCCCCGAGACTCCAAGAACTGAAGAGGAAGAAAAATCATAACGAGGCCAAGTCATCTTATCATCACTTCATATTTCCCTATCTATCTATCTATCTATCTATCTATCTATCTATCTATCTATCTATCTATCTATCTATCTATCTATCTATCTA
>JBAJHX010000031.1:15471550-15504931 GCA_037176925.1 Amniataba percoides | reverse complement strand
ATCTATCTATCTATCTATCTATCTATCTATCTATCTATCTATCTATCTATCTATCTACCTATCTATCTATCTATCTAGCTATCTATCTGTCTATCTATCTATCTATCAAATCTGTTTTGATATGTAACTAATGTGCATGTAACCTCTTGGTCTTTCTCACCTCTTTTCCACCTGGCATGCTCCAGCATTTACAGGACAGTTTGCGATCTTGACAGGGCCACAGACGTTGATGTAATAGTCATAGTTGCCGCTGGTCAGGTTGTAAAAGCCCCCGTCGGCCTTGGTCAGAGGCGACAAGTCGAAGGAGAGATCTGTGGGAAAAAATAAAACACAGGTTGGAGGAGAATTAAAGCGGAGTCAAAAGCAGCTCTCAGCAGCGTTTGGTGGGACAAAGTCAAATTCAGCGGGAGAGATCGGGCAACAGAAGTCTGTAAAGATTCATGTGTGAGTTCATCTCTCAGCAGCATAAATGGACCTGCAGATAGTAAAAGCTGGAAATGAGGGAACCTCTTGATTGAAGACAGAAAGCTCAGGTGACTTTTTGACAGTTTTAAAAAGCAGAACAGGAATCATGTTAACTCTTTTTTATTTGCCACAAACAAAATTATGAAATAATATGATGTTAAAAAGTCAAATGTTGAAGAGCTCTGTTCAGATTTGGAAGCCATAAAGAGTTAATAAAAGTAAAATTAATTATGAACTCAGTTTAGCTGCTGAAAATGAATTCCTCATCAGCTATGTTCTAACCTTAGAGTATCAATTTTTTTCTGGCATTTTTATATACACGATTAATTTATAATAAGAATAATTGTTGTTTGCAGCCTTTCAGTCTGAAATAACACTAATCAAAGCGTTTGCATAAACGTGACGTACCAGCCTCGGGATCCTCCACTTTGCAGTTTTCTCCCCGCTTCTTCGAGAGGACGCAGGCGGCAGCGGTGTACCACTCCATCTCATACACACATCCGTCAGAAGAAACTCTACGAAGGACAGGAGCGCTCTCCCGGTCTCCTGCAAGAGGAAGAGAGGTGCATGAGGAGGCATTCAAATGTGAGGAAAAAAAAGTGGCAACCAAACAGGAATTAGCGCCAAAAGCAGATCAGAGTAGACTCATGTTATGAAATATTTAAGGGAGATGTATTTCATGGGCACTCATCGCTCTGTTCAACCTACCTGGTTTGCACTTAAGAGTCAGGATAGTTTTGATCCTCGTCTTTTTATCGACACAAAAATGTCCATCTGTATATACCAGTCTGATGTCATTTCCTGTTTTAGTTATCTGGGGAGACGAGAGGAAGCTGCCCAGGCTCATGATGGGGCCATCTTTGTCTGAGGGAGAAAGATATGGTCAACACTGGACAGCTTTCACACTGTAATAAAGAAATATGTAATCCATTGCAAAAGTATTTAATATCATACATCTCTTGTACGACCATCACTTAATATTTTGGGCTAAGAAAACAAAAATATCTGAAATATTATACTACAAATACATCTTTAAATAAACCCCCACCCTTAGGGAGACTCTTACCCACGGCACATATGGAGGAATTAACCGGGCAGCCAACAGCCCCTCCTGTTTGGATGACTTTGTGACAGACATTCAGGTAGAAACGTGAGTCAGGGTTTGGAGATTTAACATCAACCGCCTCCCAGTTCACATCATCTGACCCTGAAGCAACAGAGACACAAAACGAATGTTAAGTCACGACAAACATCATGAGTACGGCTAACTAACTCCTTTTCAGAGACTAATATTGACATTTCTCAAATACAAGAGCACTTCACACTCCATCAGGAAGCATTTCCCACTGGAGTTTGGTGATCAGACACTCAAAATATGATGATGCTCTGGTAAGTTTTTTATTGTGGTGGATAGCAGACTCATTTCATACAGTAAGAACAAGGACTTTCTAAACTGGGAAATTATTGTCAATAATTTTAAAAGAAGTCATTTATCAGAGGTACACAGGTAAGAATGTAACATTAACATTATTATACATGATCAGCATGTTCACTGTAGCCTTCTGTGGAAGTACACAAAAAAGCATCCAAGGCTATAGTTAAAATATAGACATTTTCTGAAATTGTCCCTCTAACTAGACCAGAAAAGGAGCCTGACTCCCCAGTAAGACAACATGATAAGATGAGCTGTAAAACTCACCAGGGTATCTTGTCAGGGATGAAAGGTCGTAGTGCTTGTTGCCATCTCTGACTTGACACAGCAGATCTTCCTTCTCTTTGACGCAGGCGAAGGCCGTATCCCAGTCAAAGTAATATGTGCAGTCTGTCTCCCCTGCAAAAACTGGATTCCCTCGCCCCCCGTTGGCTGCAGAAAAGAAGGAAAAATATGAATTTAAGGTGAAACAACAAGACATGATTTAATCGACATGATAGTCTATACAGAAATTATATGAGGTGACAGAAAGAAATTCACAAATGATTCAGTCAGCTCATGAGTTATCAAATAGAAAATAAAAAAAAAACACTTGGATGAGATTACATTGTGTACGGGCTTCCACAGAGTGAGTCTTCATGAAACCACCAGGTGGTGCCAAAGTAAAAGAAATGAAAGGAAAAACAGCTAAAAGTTAAAAATAAACTCCAATAATAAAAAAAACCCTCACATGCAGTTTTGTTGCAATCAAAGTTGATGATGGTCATTCTCTGGAAGCCACTGGAGCATTTGGTGCCTTCTGGGTAGATCAGAGTCAGATCTCCATCTGAATACCTACAAAAGAAAGAGGTGAGAGTTGTAAAAATAGTTTGACATTTCATCAATTGAGCTGATGGTGACAGTTAATGGATAATTTTGGGTGACTGACAGGCCATTTCTGGATATACTAGAAAAATAACAGGTTGTGCTGTAAATCAGACCTTTTTTCTTCTCTTGTTTGTGAGGTGGATTTCACTACAATAGACCAACACACAGAAGACAACATCCTTGCATAATAATGACCAAACAGAAAGTTTTGGATGGCGCCCAAATGAGGTAGTCAGCTGCCAGTGTATCTAAAGCTGGGCAGCCATGTGTGCAAAGATGGCGTCTGTCCTGCACAGATGTTTTACATCACACCGGTTTTAGCCACAACATTTAAAATATAATACCAACAATATTAAAACAAGCTCACTACAGTTGATCACAGATGTATTTAACAACAGCCACGAGGGACTGTGGAGCTGCTCAGACTGCAAGACAGCTGATTAAAACGTTTGATAGGGTAGAAATCCAATCAGTCGTCTGAGAGCCAAATTGTTGATTGTTCAGGCGATTAGTCATCCTGGTCAAACCAGACAAAGTACATCTGCTGCAGCAACAGTCCTCCGGTGTGCTGAGTGAGTGTGGGTGTGTTTTGTTGCTTAAGCATTTAACTTTTCATTTATAAGTGAACGACACGTAAGTGTTTTCCTTTCTAAAGTTACAAAGTCTTGTGCAAAGTTCATTTTGCTTTCAAAAATTAATAATACACCTTTATTTTCACGATGCTCAATTGATGCTTTCTGCATCTAACAGTGCATCTAAACTATGAGTATTACCTATTAAAGTACTTGATTACTATTGATTTTTCAGATCTTGATTTTACCGTAGCGTCTGGTTGTTATATCTTCCAGCCACTTTCTTCACATCTCCGGACTTCTTCACCTGGCAGGACGATATGAAAGGGTCTTCGCCACATTCCTTTGTGGGAATATGACCGCACACGTTCAGATAGTAGACGTAACTTTCGTCCCCCCCGCTGGTCCCAGAATGTGCATAGTAAGGATGATCTGCAGCTACAGACAAAAAGGACAAATCGGAAGGTTTAGGATGACGTTACCACAAACAGTGATTGTAAAACATAATCAAGACTAATATGGAGATTTTTGCACTTTAATATAACATTTATAACATTTTCAGCTAATATGATGTTTTGTCATTTTCTAAATTAATTTTTTTTATCAAAATGCAGAGTAAATCCCTAAGTACAACCACATCATCCATAAACTGTGATAAACTGGCCCACATTAAGGTACAAAAACATTGTGCGTGCACAATAAGTGGAAAATACTTTTTATGTTACTAACAATGAGCTGGCAAAAACCAGGAAGGGTGACAACGTTTACTCACAGAGACACTTCCTCTAACTGAGATATAAAAAGTGTCACTATGAGCCAATAATTCTTGAGGGTTAAATATGGCATGTTCGACAAAAATACTTACTTTAAATAACCATCTTTGTAGTTAGATTTCTAGTTTGTTCCTTTCATGCCTTCAAAGGAAGAAAGACTTAATTTTGTGCTTGTGTGTTCATTCTCTATAAGACGCAGTTTGAGGAACGAGGACGTTTGTTTTTTTTTGGCACTCGCACTGTGAAACTTAATAACTCATCCTTCTCCCTCCTCTACATCTACTAACATTGTTTGAGATTAAATTCCTTGAGAACAACTAGTTTTCTCCCTGCAGTGAGACAGGAAGCTGCCACATTAAAGTCCATGATAAAAATATTTTGGTGCACCACGGTAATCAGTCAGTCTGTTTTCAACCAAAAGTGTTTATATTGAATGAAGTTAAGCAGTTTGGTACAGCTTCCTATGTTAAATGTTAACTCAAATCTTAATTTTTATCCTCCTTTTCTGCCACACTGGCGATTTCTTCAAAATAAAATCCTGGGAAAACGAAAAAAAAAAAAGTAATTTCTTTGTGCAACTGCTGGTTTTACAGATAAATTGACCCCTGTGTTGGTGGAGGAGGAAGCACTTACAGGTCAGGGTGAGAGGTGTGAGGTCTATGGACAGGTCATGCTGCTCGCTGGTCAGTTTGCAGTTATGGCTCTCCAGATAGTCTCTGTGGCAGGCGTATTCAGTCACCCACTCAACCTCGTAGCGGCAGTTCGACTCTGCGGTCATCCGGGGAGTGCTGCCCTGTGAGGCCAGAGGACGGCATTAAAACGAGGTTCAAATACAACAGAAAAACAGGGAAATGATCTGGAAGCGATGAGAAGAATAAATGAGTCAATGTGAAATTCGACCCACCGCTCGTCTGCTTGATGGACAGATGAAAGTGATGGTGACGCCGGGGTCGTGTCCGTTACAAATTTGTGGACGAGTCGAACCGGCGGGGAGTTCATACTGTAACTGTAATCTTTAGGACAGAGACAGGAAACAGGAGAAAAGTAAGCATAGACTAATCAATTAATTTACCAAAGATTTCTTTTGCAAAAGTAGCTTTTTATTTGGTTACATTAAAGTGACTCTCCAGACTTTTATCAGCACTTTCTGAAAATCAAATAAACCTTTGAAACTAAATTCAAAATGGCAGGAGATTTATTCAGGCAGTAAGCTAAAAATAACTCAGGACTTGGGTGATTCAAACAGATAAAGAAGTCACCTGTCTGCGGACACCAGCTCCAGCGGTTTGTTGGGAAAGCCCATGTTGAAGGAGCCCTGACTGGTGACCAGACAGGCTGCCGAGCCCTCCGGACAGGATTTATCTGCACTATCTGAAAGAGAGAGAGAGAGAGAAAAGGAAGGTTGTATATAATATGAAATACAGTAATATAAACAATTTGAACTTTATCAAATAAAATCAAGAAATGTAAGTTTGTACTGGCGATGATGTTTGATGTTTTTACACAAGATTCCCACTACAAGTCTTTCCATTTGCTATATATACATATATACACACACACACACACAGAGTAAATAATCATTTAGATTTCCTTTGTATTTCTTCCTTTAATGCTATCCTTAAGTTTCTTGAATTTTATTTTTATGTTGTCTACTCATTTAGATACTGAATATCTGTGGGCGGTGTGGAGGAACAACCACAACTGCATCATTACTGAGTGTTTCATAGAGGAAGGTGCTTATTTGAAAGCAAAAAAAGTATTCTTCAAATGATTAAATGCATGAGCGTGCAACATTTTAAAGTTTGTAGTGAATTTCTTAAAATGTAGAGACTGAAGACAAGTTTTCTTCTCTTCTTCTGTGGTGTTTCTATTTTCTAACTTCTATCACTATTTTTTTTCCCAGATCTGATCAAATGTCTAAAAATCTATCAGTTCCTTTGTGAACCCCACACAGTAAGCTCAGTGTTTCTAAATGCTGAATCCAATCAGACATCCTTGCACTAAGTCATGCATTCATCATGTTCATCTCTCCACCCCCCCTCGGGTACTGACGGAGGCTGCGGCAGATGTTGATGTAGAAGTCGATGCTGTCGTCACCATCGTCCACCAGATAGCCGTCGTTCACTTTGATCAGAGGGGTGAGGTCGTGCTTCTTGCCGTCTGAGTCAAACACAAAGCAGGGCACCTGGACAGAGAGCAGGGAGCTTAAACTGCAGCACAGAGGTGATTTATAGATGCTATTAGAAATAAATACTGCCCTCAAAGAAACTTCTGTTATATGTCTGACAGCGCAGTAATTTAAACTGATTAATTATGATTGAAACTTTTAATTTGTGTAGTTTTTCATCAAATCAACAAATGCCTGCTGCTAAAAGAGTTTCATTAATTCCACGCATTCTTTCCATTGAACATCTGACAGATCCTCTATAGTGATGATGTACAGAGTTCGCAGCATGTATTTAATGCTGCAAAGTCCTCACAAGAGTGGGACACCAACTTTCAGTCCCTTTTAAAACACCTCTCTCACCTCCCTTTCCCCCCTTCATTGATCACACCTTTGCAGACAAGTTGGCGGTTTCGTTTTTTGTCTTACACTTAAAAAAAATGTATTAGTGAGTCACTGCCCATCAGATGTTCCACCGCATACCTCTTTCTGTGGCTTGAATTTATCAGTCTTGCAGGCGGAGTAAGTCCTCCACTCAAAGTAATGCACGCACTGAGACACGGCGACAAACTCAGGGGTCCCCTGCAGCACACAGACACAGAAACATGAGTCAGGCCAGATAGTTTCATACTGATGAAAGTGAGTAAGGCATTACAGAGCAATGAAATAAGAAGAAAGAAGAGCAAACATGACATCAACGAATTAACACACAGACGAACGAAGGGAAGGAAGGAAGAAAATCATGGAGGATTTATTTTAAATTGAAACTGCCAGGAGACAATAAACATTTTTAGAAAAACTTTACCAAAGAAAATTAACAACTGAGTGCTTCCCATCCAACCACGGTCTGCGGCTGGAGTGGTTAAAGGTTCAGTGGTTGTTGGAGGGCTTCTCATGAACACTTGTTGACTACGCCTGATCCACATTTTACCAAGAAGTCAAACCAGCAGCTTTTCCTGTCAAAAGGTCAACTTCTTTCTTCTGGCGGTCACAGGGTGTAATTTTATTTTTTTTTTTACTTTAGTTTGTCGTTTTCCCAGGACAAAGAGAGAGTCGGCGTAAGCAAAAGACAGACACTATGGTACACAATCAATCAGTATATGAATGACTGGATCAAAATACAAGCTTTCATGTGTTTGTCCACTTAAACTTGTCTATCTTTGATTGGTAACCACTCCCTTTTATGACTGACTTTTTATTTGTGCATAAGGAGTTAACGGCAAAAAAGACATTATACTATTAAACATGCACTCCTTGTAAGTGCATAGTCTTGCTTATCATTAATACATTTTACTTGCATTTGGATCAGTTCTTCCTCTTTACAGCATTTAGTTACGTAAAATTTTATATAGGCCACTTTCATTTCTCCACCTTTGTTCACTGAAAATTCATCGTCTTTGTGCTGAAACAGAAAACTCATCTGTGACTCGACTTGCCAGGAAATGACACGACATGTCAGCCCACCACAACGCCACCGCTGAATCCACGGATGCACACACTATCGAGTCAATGAGCAGAAACACAGCAGGTGACTGTCACTGTGCATGTTTTCCATTGATTCACTTCCTTTCGCTGCAGCTGACAGCTCACACACAGCTTTCCATCAAATGTCATGTAAGCTTTGTTAAAACAGACAACGAGAGGAACCATCAGATACAGAAGGCATCTACTCTGTTTTTTTGCAAGTCACAATACCATAATACGTTAACATTTCCTCTTTATTTCACAATAGACTGAGTGCATGTTTATGGTGGAAGTTTATGCTCGAGCTGCCTTTGTTATTTGCACATCTGCAGCACGTTCAAAGTTCAATAAAGTGCAGTTACAGTTCAACTCAAAACAGATCAAGAATTTTGATGAAGAAAGCTCACTTAGGCGAGATATAAATATACTGTATATATACTTAAACCAGGTCTCTGACCAGTTTGAATTTAATCTTCCTGTTAGAAACAAAAAAACCTGTATTGCTTAAGTTGGTTTTCACTTCTGAAAAGCCTCGTTTGTTAGGAAACACACGATAAACAGAACCGGTCCTCATGTCCAAATTTGCATTTAATTACAATAAAATAAAATGACAGTATTTAGCCACAGCCGCGCAACAGTTCGCTCTTTAATCACTCCGATTCCATGCAAATAACCGTGTGTACTATGTAGATGTGATATTTAACAGCACACAGACTAGTCGACAGCTCAAGAGCAACTATTTAAAAAGGTGACTGCTATTTAGTTTATTTATTTATCGACCTACAACAAAGTTTTCAGGTTGTAAGCTCTCAAGACAAAGCGGCGGTGTTGCTTTGATGCAGATCCTCAAGACAGCAGCTGCTTTTGTGCTCCTGGTGTGCAGAACAAACAGCGCAGACGAGGAAGTAGCTGACATCTGCTAATTATGACTGAGTGGACGTTGAAGGCCTTGCTCAAGGGCACCTCGAGCGGTGGTGTTAATGAGGGACAAACGGCCCCACCCCGTCCTTCACATGTCTCAGCCAAGTCGTTGATTTAAGAAGCGCCGTCTTACCATGGTTTTCCCGCACTGGAAGCTGATGCTGGTCTGGACGGTGTTGCTGCTTCCGGGACATTTTTGCGTGCTGTTGAAGTTGAGCACTTTGCCAGAGACGCTGTGCAGGGACAGCTCACCTGCACAGACGAGAGGAGAGAGAAACCATCAACATGGTGCCACACTTTTTCAAATCCTTTCCTTTAACAGATATATATGTAGTATTTCACCAGTGTTAGATGATAATAAATAATAATTTCATAAACAAACACTGAAATAGCATTTAGCACATAAGAATAAAATGAGTGACTTTCTACTAATATATTAATTACAAAAACATTAATTGGAATCATCAATATTGGAGCTTTACTTCTTTTTTCCAGCATTTTTGCCTTTTTGTTGTATCTGTTATTTGTTACATGCACATCATGTAGAGTCACATAAAAACGAGCGCTACCTCATTTTTAACTTAAAGGTTAAAAGGTTATGGTGCTTCAGAACTGTTGTTTTTAAGAGGGTTTTCAAATCAAGTTCTTTTCTCACACAATGTAAGCAAAAAAGAAGAAAATCAGAGTTTAAAAGTTTAAAAAAATTCTGCAGAAGTTAAATTATAGGAATACAATTATAATATTCATGAGTTTAATGAGGTAAGATAATGATGAGGATCATTAAGAACAACGTAAACAGTTAATCAACATTAATGTAAATACAAAGTTTGATGCTGCAGTAATACACTATAATATAATTTCTTTATATTAATATGAAAGTTTCATGCTTGTATACGGTCACACAAACTCTATTTCCCATATTGGAGATCTCTGTACGCCACTGTAGCAGACAGTTTGCAAATAATGTCTTTAACCCTCCAACCTCTGCTGACCCACGGCCCTGTAAACGCACACACTCTGTACACAATTTATCACGCAGACAGAAACAGGCAGCGGTGGGAAAAGCTCTGCATGTGAAGAACATTCAAGTTAAATAAACTCGCAGCCGGTCAGCCGGCCAGAGCTGCTGCTGCTGTTGTTGCGAAATATAAATCGCTGATAAGTTAAAATTTACTCAAAGATCAATATAAATGTTCCTGAATAATCAGTCAAACAGTCTTTACAGCCCTTATGAGATCTTTTACACAAATCTTCTTCTGATGTTTCTTTGAAGTGAGTCAGACAAACATTTTTTTCATGTTTGCGCTCTCTGTTCCCTCTCTGATTATGACAGGGCCGATATCACAAAGGGACCATGGAGGAATGTAACTGTGACCTACTAACACCGTTTACACTGAGCCACTGAACAGGACTGTCATTACGTCGCTGTAATAAAACGCCGCTCATGTTCCTGCCTGCTCCTCCGACTTTGAATAATATTCAGTAGCAGTTTGTACCCGTCGTGTTTTTGCACTTTTATGACTGTTTGTCACAAACATTTCTCTGGACACTCAGATTAGATAAAGCTGAAACGCTTACTTGTTTAATTGATTAGCGTGACAGAGGCTCCGTAACTATTCTGATAATCGATTACTTATTTCAGACACTTTTCAGGCAAAATAGTTCGAATGTGTTGTCCAAATTTGCTGCTTCTCTTTGACTTTGACTGAAGTTTAACTAGTATTAAAGTATTATCCCCAAATAGTAATTAAAGTATTCAAAATAAAAGTTATCATCATGCAAAATGATGAATCAGCAACTGTTTGATGAGTGATTAATCATTCAAAGCCAATCAACAGGGAAAAATTCATAGTTTCAGCTTTTAATTTGTGAGGATTTGATGCTTTCTTTTGTCGAATGTGATGGTAAATGATTGGGAATACCACCTTTGGACTCTTAACAAGCTATATGAACTACAAAATCTGATATGATCTACAAAATAAAAACAAAACAATCAAAAAATTAAAAGTTATACACAACAGTTTGTATTTGTTGTCCTTACTTTAACACTAATTTAATAAAAATGTGGGGGAAAAAAACATGATTTACTGTAAATCCAAGTTGACAACAGCTGCTGGGCTTCCTGAATGAGCAGACAACAAAGTTTTACAGAAATTTTTCAATTGTGTGGTGAGCTTTTGTTACTCCAGAGAAAGCACTGGAGGAAGGAGCGACCAGACGACATGAATAAAGCCTGAAGCTCTGAAGCAGTTCAGACAGAGAGACAGAGACAGAGACAGAGACAGAGAGAGAGAGAGAGAGAGAGAGAGAAAGAGAAAGAGAGAGAGAGAGAGAGAGCGAGCGTGAGATTTGTGCCTATTTATGTATTTGATGATGTGTTCCCGGGTCATGTGACAAGTCAGCATGTATGATTAAGCTGCGACTCATCTGACCGCACTACTTCTCATTTCTTCTTTCATGTGACGATATTCCCCAAGTAAAAAAAAATTAATCCTGATGAGGGCGTTTTAATAAGGCAGAAACAAACCCTGCAGACACCGTGAGTGAGTCTGCAGTCTTCAGGCTTTAGCGAGCGACGCGGCTCTTTGTCACTCTCCGAGTCGGATGACGCTCTTCCCGGCTGAGAGCTACCAAACACCGATTTGTTACAAGAGGAAGGTCGCGAACTCAGACGGCAGAACAAGTTGTTGTTGTTGTGCGACTCTGAAATAACTCTGTCTGGCAGCCTGTCTTTTCTAGAAAGATCATGGGCAAAAATCAAAGGACAGGGATGAAACCGACATTGAGAAAGAACCAAAGAGTCGAGGTTTAAATGATTTTTAGGTAGAAATTTATTCATGTTTGACATTAACAGCAGCTAATAAGATGAGACATTTGGCGTAATGTGATTATACAGCATGAAATGTGCTGTTATAAGTCAACAAAAGTGCTGATTCTGGCAGCTGTTTCGTGTGGTTTCAAGATGTTTTACATTGCTGTGCATATAATAATTCATCCATCATCGTCTTTTCTTAATAAAAACCTCAAAATGTATCACAAATGTGTCCATTTAGGAAAGATAATGGAGGCAGCATATTGGCCCCCGGGGCAAATCAAACCTTGAATTAGTGGTTTTCAAAACTGGGCTCCTCACAGGGGGTCCGTGTGAGCCGAGCGTAAAAATGTGAAGCAGAACTAAAGCTGAATGAATCTGACTGATGCGGGAACAAATAAACTTGCTTTCATGCTTTTCCATTTTCAGGACAGTTAGCAAGCTTCAGCTTTCAAACAGCTTTCAAACAGATATAAGATGGAGATTGGAGACTAAACAAGAAAAACGGGATGTTTGCCAAGAAAACAGATCAGTTACACTTGAAGTCAAGAAGTAAAGACAAAAAACGAGACTATTGTAAGGATTATTGTAAATATATCAGAGAAGCTCCTGTGTCTTAATGTCATATAAGACAAAAAAGGCAGAGCAAATTTTATGCAAGTGAATAATTAATTGATTATTTCCGCTTGTTTAATTTCTCCAATTTTATTTAATATAAACCGGTTTACTGTGTTTGAGGCTGTTTTTCTGCTTCCGAACACACGGCATGCCGGAGGGCGTTTGAGAGCCACTGCCTTAAATTAAGCTTAATCAATTTACGGCAGCGTGATTAAATAGAGATCAGGGCCTCGCTGTTCTCTGAAGGTCGGGTCTGAAACGCTGCACGATCTCAACACAAGCACTGCAAGTTAAATCAACCACAAACGAAAAGCACAGTAAAACTGAATTTACATAATCAACATGAGAAAAAAGTGGGTCAGATCCCTAATAAGTTATAAATTAGTAAGTATGAAGTATATACAGCACAAACTGGAAGGTATATTGATGCACATCATCTGGGATTTTTGTTCACGTTTCCTTGACTTAGTGGCTGAATTGATTATGTCCAAGAACAAAATGGACAATGAATGAAGCACCACGCTGCAAGCTGGAGGTCGGGGGGCATTCATACAGGAAGAGGTTGCACATTTATCACCCCGCACCAACCAAAAAGTTTATCAACTGTCTCTCAGCAATGGGAAAAAAAAACATAATGTCTTATTTGCTGATGGCAACAAGCAGTGGACTCATAACTTAACATCTAACGTTCTAGGTCATCAGTTATTTAGAGCAATATGATTTATATAACAATTTTAATATGTTACATAGAGTTAACTAAAGCTAGCCGGCAGCTAAGAAATAAATATTAAAGTTACACTGATGCAGGTACAGCTGGAAATTGAGTCCCAGCAGACTTTCAGCAACTAAAAAAAAACACCTGCATGTTTTATTCTGTGAAAAAAAAACCCTACTAAATCGACATATTTATGTTCAAGTAACAATACCAACAAACAGCTGTAAAAATTAGAACTCTTGTCTGTCCATCAGCAAAGTTTAACATGGTGACTTCCAGTTTTTCTTGCTGACTGAACACGATTTGAAAATTTTCTTATCATCACAAGCTGCTTTGCTTTCTGTTTATCACCCAGGATAAACTGAATACATGTCTCTGTTGCCGCCTCACAGAGCTACTTCAGCCTCAAATAAGTTACGTCACAGACATTTGTTTTTTCTTGCTGAGGCTGAAATGTTTGAGCGGCGGGTGGTACTAAACGTGCAGCTCCTCCCGGCCTCCAGCTGGCAGCGAGGGGTCCTTGTCTCGGGCAGAGATCTGATCCTGCTGACACAAACAGCAGCAGCAGCAGCAGATTCGGCATCATCAGCACAGAGATCAGATCGGCTAATGTACCGATAAAGCTCAGAGGGACCGATCCATACATCATCACTTCACCCCTCAGGTCGGTTTTGTGCACGTTTGATGCTGGCAAACGCTTAACAAACCGACGGAGATGACACCACTCGGTCGCTGA
Source organism: Amniataba percoides (assembly GCA_037176925.1). Lineage (NCBI taxonomy): Eukaryota > Metazoa > Chordata > Actinopteri > Centrarchiformes > Terapontidae > Amniataba > Amniataba percoides. The sequence goes on along the minus strand of JBAJHX010000031.1, from coordinate 15,491,392 downwards.
TATAAATTAAAGCTCAATTTAAACCACACAAAACAGTAAAAAGCTAAATTTCTGTAAACAGACAAACATCTGTTTTATATTGATGGTTGTTTCCCGACATTGGTGAAAAAAATAAACACAATTGTCTCGGGGCTTATATAAAAAGGCTCTGTGACTGATGATTACTCAATTGATCAATAAGCACATCAACAGAAAAGAGATTGGCAACTATTTTGATGACTGAATAACTGTTTTAAGGAAAAATGCCAAATATCTGGTGGCTCCAGCTACTCAGATGTGAAACTTTTTTTAATCATACACAATAATAAACTGAACATCTCTGGGTTTTAGACTGCTGGTCTGAAAAAATAAGATATTCCAGGGCGCTACCTCTGTATATGGGTAATTATAACATTATTTTTCACATTTCACAGACTAAATAAATCAATAAAGTAATGATGAGATAAAGCTTTACATCCAACGCACCCAGGATGACAAACAGATACAGAGTGAAAACTCATCAATACAGAGGCAAAAATAAAATCAGATATATCAAAAATCATCACAAAGAAAGCTGCAATGCAACAAAACACTGAAATACTGTTCATGAAAGAAACCCTGAAAATTTCTGCATGCACAAATCATATTTTCCTACTAACATGTATTTTATAGTTGCGATTAACAAGATGATGTGTGTGTGCCCAAAACAATGACACCACAGTCATTAAACTATAACTATGCAAACACAGGAGCCACCAGGGCGAAGCAGCCATGAAAGTTTGTCACGAGACGCATCACGTCACAGTCAGAGAGCGCTAACAGCGTGTCAGCTGACATGTACCTCGTTTTTAAAGAGCACGAAGCGAGTAATCGGGATTTTTAACAGAGCGGCGCGACAGGCTGTGTGACTTATCAGGACTGTAGAAGTGAACTCTGCACTGCGTTGACTCCAAACACACACTAAGGAACATCACCTGGATACGAAAGGCGTCATTTTATTTGTCTCCTGCTGGGGACAAAGGTGACAAAGCGATAACTCTCACAAAATCATATTTAGAGCTGAAATTAGCAACTTCACACAGGTTGTCGCCCTGCAAGAGGCGACTGAAATGAAGTTCACACTACAGCAAAGATTTCTGTGATCAGAATCTGGATGAATTATTAAGTTTTCACACGTGGGAATTTGGCGCAAAATATAGAAAAGAAAGAAATATATCATGTATCTGTTTTTAAAATGAAAGTAGAGCTGAACAATTGATCAAAATATTACCGTGTAATGTCACAGGAAAATCATAGAGGCTGCAATTCTTACAGACCTCAGCAAAAAAAAAATCTTCAAATGTATATTTTTCTCAGCTAAAAATTCAAAACTTCCCACTAGAATCATGACTCATATCCAAATATCTGTGAAAATAATAGATAATATCAATCAGCCTTAAATACGGTTGCAGAAATGTTAAAAGTTTGAAGTATGAAATATGAAGAACACAATGTAAAGAGATAAAAGTCCAAAAGATTCAGATGTGGAGACTAACAAGTAGCATGTAGAGTGTATGGGACAGCGTGAAAGTGGAAACCTTAAACCAAAACTAACAAAAAAACAACATCGAGCAAAGAGTACAGCACTGCTCAGTTCAGGAAGAACAGCAGGCAGGTTACTGTAGAACAGACCAGCTGCTCTGTCGGCTCTGAACACGCCTCTCATTAGGACTTTCATGGGAAAAAGAAACGCCTCTTTCTTTTAATGGTTGACCAACCTCAGTTACGCCATCTCAGATGTTTCACTGTCAACAGGTAGCTGAAGAGGCTGCGTTTCACCGACAGTGTTGAAATCACAGTCCTTTTAACACGACAACAGCAACTCTTCAGTCCGTTACACTCTCACAAAAACTGGATCTGAGCATGTGAAATATTTTAAAACTTCATTTAAACTTTCCTGTCTCTATTTTTAGCTTCTTTATGAGCTGCCATCTCTCCGAACCTCCCTGATTAAACCTCCTCGACTTTATGCCACCACATCCCCTTCCCCGGGTCCCGGTTGGTCCCGTACTCACCGACAGACTGGCTTGTGCTGGTACTGAGGTTCCTGGCGCAGACGGCGGCGCCGGGGCCACAGGCGGTCGGTGGAGAAGACTCGCAGAGTTTTAGTGTGTAGCTCACATTGTTATCCTGGTCTATAGCCTCCCATTTGTAACTGCAACACAACGAGAAGAAGATGTTAAACACAGAAGACGGATTAAGGAGAGACATTTCAGGCAAACGCTCAGCCGACATGATCAGCAGCATCAGATCAGCTTCACTTTAGAGAGGTTTGATTATTTTTTTAAACAATAAATAAGTTGTTCAGAAAATATCTTAAAATAGATCGCATGACACATTAAAATTATCTTAAAATTGCAGAAAAGTCACATTTGAGAAATTGAGGAAGTTGACAGTAAATGTTCACAACATTTTGATTATCTAATGTCTCGTTTCTGTGTTACAATATCCATTCTTATATAGTGTGTTCTCCAAATGTGATTGCTTCCTGTAAAATAAATCAAAACAGTCTTTTTGAGCTGCAACAGAAACAGATATTCTACAACAGGTTTAGTCATTTTTCAAGCAATGATGCAGACATTTCCTGTTTCCAGCCTCTCAGCTGTGTGACTTTTCTGTTTTTCTTCTTCTCTTGTAGTAATAAACTAAGTATATTTAAGTTTCCAGAGTGCTGGCAGAGAATATAAAAAATATGAAGGGCCCACATCGGGCCTCAAAAACTTTTCACAATTTGCCAACATCTTCTAGATCAAACGATTCCCTGACAATCAGAAGATGAATCACTCATGAAAACAGCCGTGAGATTGTCTGTGTTGAGATGTTGTGTGAGATTGCATCAGTTTCCTGTCTCAAAGGTGCGAATCCTCCTTTGTTTGTTACGCCGTGTTTTCCCTGTTAAAGGACGTTTCAGTTTCTGTGAGCTGAAAGATCCTCTCAGCTTTTTCTGTTTGAGGAGCAACATGTGGAGGAATTTAACCGCAGAACTCAAAGCTGATCCAGACCGGGATGAAAACTCAAACTGAAACTGAAAGAGGTTCTGAAGAAGGTTCAGGCATCTTGTTTCGAATGATCTGCTGCTACTTATTTTATTGCGTTAAAGTTTTAATCTTGTTTCGTTCTGTATGAATTTTGACTCCTGTGGTCTTACTGTAGGTGTCTATCATTGAATTTAAACAGTCTTTGTGTTTGTTAACCCTCTCTTGTATAGTTGTTGTTGAGCTTTATGTATTTTAAAAGTCCACCCAGGTATCTATAATTATCTCAGGCTATAAATGCTGCGACAAGTGGCATCATGTTATCCTACATACTTGTCCCTACAGTCACAGTGAACATATTGTGCGTCTTAATCTTCTACTTACTATACTTTTATATTTTTCACCAACAAATCAAGTCGAATTTCTTGAGTGTTGCAAACCTGATAAAAGGTTTGATTCTGATTTTATACAACTAAACAAATAAATGAAAAATATATCTTGTGATGTTGGATATTAACCTGAAATGTGCCTTTTTTTTGCTGGTTGGTTACGTCTGATCGTGTCAATCATGAATTATTGCCTGTTTACATCGACACTGATCATACATTAATGCTGTCCTGTGAGTTTATGTCATATTGTCGTGTGTTTAAATACTTCAGTAAAAGATAAATATAGACTTAACAAACATCCAAGCGCACCACTTAACCACAACCAGCTATTTAAGAATAAAAGTTTCTTGTGTGTTATTTCCTTCTTACATAAATGGGTTATTTAAACAAACATGATCAGAACAAGGAAACGAGCAGCAGCCGGTCTGCGCTCACAGGTGTAGTGACCTGATTGTCATTTCTATGTCAATATTTAACCAGTGGAGGAGGGAAAAACTGTAGACAACAGGTAGTTCAGACTGTACCTGTGCCTTTGTTTTTTTTTTTTAAAAAAACCTTTAAAGACACGATACTACAGAGTTTCTCTTTCCTGGTCTGCTGGTTTATGGTTCTCCTTCACAGACACGCTGACATTTAGCGACATGTAAAACTATCTCTGTGAAAACAAACGTGAATAATCCTTTAAAAAGTGAAACAGAAAAGAGCTAAATGATAAAGAGGAGGAGGAGTGAAGAGTCACTGATCCTCCTCTCCTTTTTCTTACTCACGCTGTACAGACTGTCTGTGTCTGTATCCCTTTTTTAGGCCTACTGGCCTAAGAAATCAAGATTTAACACAAATAAAGATTAAATAAATGCACTGTTCAAATTGTTTGTCATTTTCCTCTTGTTGCTCCTGAATTTCTAATTTTGACACACATTCATTCAAAATTAACTTAATTATTTTATGTTCATTCTAAACCAAACAAAGACAGCTGTTTTATCGATGTCAGGCAGCTTATTTAAGTTTATTTTGACAGAGAAACAGAAAGAAGGGCTGAGTGATGATTGACTGGGAGATAAACAGATAATGAGAGGAGGAAGAAAGGTCACATTATCTGTTAATGCATATTATATATACTGTGCTTTTCTATTGCTCCTCATATTTTATTGTCTATCTTTAATGATATATTTTGATATTTAATTGGACTCTAAGTGACTGTTTTTCTCCTTATTATGTTTTTATGTTTTGCACCACCAAACTCTTATTCTGTGCATGTTGCATGAAAGTTATACACAAATGCACGTCTGTAGATAACACTATAAACAAATAAGCTCTATATTTCTGTGTTTAAAGGCCGTGTTTCTATGTTTTGCCCCCTCGCTGGAGATGGAGGTGTGTTTGTTACCTGCAGAGGTCCCGGTAAAACGGACCGACGGGGTCCCCGGTCCCCTCCGCGCCAGACCGGACCACCAACAGGGAGCCGAGACACGCCACCGCCCACAGGGTCGCCTTCAGAGCGGCGCCGCGGTCCGACCTGCGTCCGAGAGACATGCTGAGACCGACAGACAGCGGCCGAGTTACGACGACATGATACAGCAGAGACCGGGAGCTCCGGACCAGATCAGTAGGAAGTGAATGCACCACGTGACAGGACGTCACATGACTGTCATGAGTGTGCGGCGCTGCGTTCAGGGGCGCTGGGAAAAAGAAGAATAAACGAAGTCACTGCGGCGTCACGTTGGAAAACACGAACAACAAAAAGTACAAAACACGCAGCGAGAGTGCCACAGTTAAAATGAATAAAAAAAGAGAGTGTTTGTGTTTGTAGAGGCCTGGTTTGTGTGGCACGTTTCGTTCAGACAGCCTAGTGCAAATTTTACTAAATTTTACTTAAGGTAAAGAAGTCACTACACTGCTCACATGATTGTCTTTTTTTATTTCACCTTAAAATTAACAATGAATTCATCATACTCAAGACGCTGATTTGCTTTTATGTAGGACATTTTAAATCTAAGATGTAACTAGTGTTGAAGGAATTATTCAGCCAGCACTCACTTAAATAAAAGTACTTATAAGCGTCCGAATGCTCCTGAACGCAGCATCATGAGTCACCAGCCCCCTGATGTTGTGAAGAGGACAGTCATGTAATTGGTATGCAGTTTTTCTAGTTACGTATCGAGTATTGTATGTTCTATGGCACCTGAACGCAGCATTTTTTTTGTTGGTGACATTTATACGAGGTGCTTTAAACCCTGAGTGCTGCCTTACAGTGTGATCCTGCATTTAGCACCCATAACCCTTCAGACCATACCACTATAACCTCAATAATCTATAACATTAGCATGTATTATAATTTAATCATCACAGTTTAGTTGAGATTCAGTTCTCAGTCTGGCTGAAAGCTGCAGCCTCTTCCTGAAAAATATATACAGGGCAAACAATGCCCAATAGCTTGATTGAGATGCTGCAGGAGTCACATTGCTCCCTCTTGTGGCCATTTTTAAGCATCACAAAAACCTAAATTCATTTACTGAGAAACAATTAGAATCAGCTTTCAGCATTCAATTTTACATTTTAAATCTGGTTATAGTCTCAGCAGCTGTAAAGGGGTTTTTGCTTTTATTTTATTTATTCATCGATAGCAGAACATTTTGGACTGATGGATACTGGAGAGAACTTGGGCAATAATTGCAAGTAAAACACCAATTACCAAAAGTAAAAGTCCTCATTATGCACAATGGCACATCAGATTAATGTGTAATATTTTATTATAAGGATGTATTGTCATGCCATTGATTCATTCATGTGGAAGCTGGTAAAGTTGGAGCTCCTTTTAACAACTTTATAAAGTAGATTTTCAATTGCTGATGTTGCACTTTTAATCTGAACGTGTCAGGTAGCTAGTAAGAAAGCATTGGGATCATTAAATGTTTGGCATTTCTACTTAGAAAAAAGCACTTAAATATATTTCTGGGTGGTTTAATTCATAATTAAACATCCTTTTTTAAAGTCTTCATGTTTTAATTGGGTTTTTTTGGGGGCAAAAATATGGACATACAAAGTAACGTAACTTATCAAGTACAAGTGGTGGAGTGAAAAGGACAACATTTTCTTCTGAGATGTATTAGAGTCAAAGTAAAAGTATAGGTAAAATAAAAGATCTCAAATTTCTACTTAATGAAGTACAATATTTGATTAAATGTACCCACTCAGTTTTAGCAGCTTTGACAAGTCTTCAGTTTAATCATCATCATTATTGCACTCCCAGCTAGTGAAAATCATCGTAAAGTGGTCACACCTGTTGAGCTGCCTGATGGTACCTGAGCGACCAGATCTCTGTCAGAAACTTAAGCTTTGGATCCTTCCTGTTGAAAAATGTTGTTGTGTTGCACTTTGTGGCATCTGGTCTTTGTCCGCGTGTCGACAGGTACAAACTGAAGCATCCGAACGACTCATTCTCTGCTAAATATGAAGGATAATGTTTATTGTTTTCTTCTCATGCAGTCCCCATAAATCATACTCAGGAGGTCACCGCACATTCCCCAGGTTGGTGCTCACTGGATTCACTTTCATTTTTTACATTTGGAATAATATAAATGATAATTTGAAAGGCACAACCAGTCCTGCAGCAGGTTGGCACTCACTGCTTCTTCAGACTTTAATTACCTTTTGTGTCTTAAACAGTGATTAAACTCTGATTTCTGTACATATGGTTGTTTCAGTGCTTGATCTTCCACTGGGAGCCAGCGCAGAAATCTTAGGAGGTAAACTCTGAATGTCATGCAAATGTCCTACCAAACATTTTTACGATTTAACAGATAAAATGTACAGCAAATGTTTTTATTCACCACTCTGTCGCAGAGCTTCGAGAAGACATGACTGTCCAAGAGGGAGACATTTTGATTCCAGTAAGATGGAATAGGACTGTTTTTTTTCACCTGTGAATTTTAAAATGGGAAGAAATATCTCTAACATGGAGAAAAATGGAGAATTCATATGAATATTTTGGCTTTTTAAGAATATGCTGTCACATTGTTAGGAAGCTTCTCTAAACGCTGCAGAATTGATCAGACCTCCAAGTTTTAATGGCTGAAAAAGAAGTCCAAAACATTTCCAACTACAACAATGACGATATTAAGAGTTTTTGCATGTTTAAATAGTGATGATAATGCCAAAAAGTTTCGCAGTCTAAACTTCCAGGAGGACAAGGGCGGTGTGCAGGCCGTGTGGTCAGGCGCCATCGTACCTTACGTCATCAGTGATGAAATGGGTGGGTAATTGTTCATCAAAAAGGCCCTGAAGTTTGACAACAAGGACAAGAAGTGTAAATAACAGAAAAGCTTCAATATTTTCATTCTTGCAGCTCCTGTAGAGTCAAAAATCTACGCTGCCTTCAAGATGATAGCAGATTTCACGTGCATTCGCTTCCTCAAACGGACCACAGAGCCGAACTACCTCAAGTTCATGTATGACAGCAGCGGGTGAGGAAAAAAGGGTCAGGTCACCCAAATTACTAAAGCTTAGTTTCTCTGTTATTCTTAGTGTAGTTGTTTGTTTTGCTTACCTGGAAAATGGTGGTGATCAATCAGAGAGAACTTTTCAAAAAACTAAGTGGCAAAGTGAGCAAAGCCACAAAAAGCCTTACAAGTAATCAGCACAATCTGAAATGTAATATTTGTAAACGTACTGTAAGGAGGACCTGTCTACTAATGAATGAATGCCCCAAAATAACAGTGAGTGCAAACTAACATAAGAAGCATCCCTGTTGCTCTGAAATCCACAGAAGTTTTTATTTTTATAGGAACTATTTTTTTGGTAAGTCATTTATAGCTGTTGATTTATGTTTCCCCATGATACCGGCAGTACAGTTTATGAAGAGAAAGATTGGTGTTTGTTCATTTGTACCTCCAACATGTTTGGGCTGGAGGCTAAACTCTAGCCCAAAATATCTCAAACTCAAATAAATCAAACAGATTGTTTTTTTTTTTTTGTTTGTTTGTTTTGTTTTTTCCCTGACTTCCTCTTGTTTGTCTGAAGCTGTGCGTCCTTCGTTGGTTGTCAAGGAGGAGCCCAGCCGGTGTATTACTCCTCAGCCTGTGGTGTTGGGAATATTTGCCACGAGATCATCCACGCTCTGGGATTTTATCACGAGCACACCCGCAAGGACCGGGATCAATACATCACCGTGCTGTGGCAGAATATCATACCAGGTAAACGCATCACTCATGTTTTCTTTTTCTCTGAGAAGTCAAATTAAACCCACAAAGCAGCATTTTACTGTTGGTGGAGCTCATTTTGGACTTATTTTGTAACTGCTGTTTTAAAACTTTATTACATGAATTTTTTTCTGATTTAAAGGGAAAAAACACAACTTTGAAGTGAAAAATAGGAACACCTTGGGCCTGCCGTATGACCTCAAATCCATCATGCACTACGGCATGTGAGTCTTTTCTTTGAGATTGTTACAGACTGCACAAGATAACTTAATACCCCCCGCAGTACTGATTATTTAGTTGTTGTAAATATTATATGTCGTGTTGTTGCAGGTATTTTTTCAGTATAGATGGTAAAAGTCCGACTGTGTTGCCCAAACAGAAAGGAGTGCAGATAGGTCAGAGAACACACCTCAGCCAGCTGGACATACAGAAACTGAACGATCTCTACCAATGGTAACCTCACTACGCTTCTGTTTGTCATCACATAACTCCATTTTAACAATGACAGACTAATAACATTTCCTTTTTTCAGCTGAGCAGATGAACTTCCTATGAGCTGGCATGTTGTTCTGGATTTGCCTTTATATTTAATAAAATCTTAGACATCTTGTGGTGGCTCTTTGTTTGTATTTTAGACATACATGCTGACCTAAATATGACAACTATATGGATTAAAGTTAAACACCCAAGGATAGAAATGTATTTATTCTGACACACTGACACATTACACCATTTTGTGCATAATGGCTCATTAGCACACTGTAGATAAATAAAGAGGCTTTACTGACTCTTTTCAGCTTGTGTACATGAGCATGTAAGTGAACTTTTCATTTATACTGAAAGTTTTTTTTTTAATAGTTAATATCCAAAACTAAAATACAATGATTTTCTTTAATATGTGCCTGTTGTGATGGAGTCATTATATAACAATCCTCAGTCCATTAAATTACAATAGTTTATTATTGTTATGAGCGACAATAAAGATCTAACAAAGGGCGTTAATTCACCTGACAACCATTGTTCTGTAAAAGGGACGCCTCCTTTCCAGAAACCAGTCTGACAGACCACCTACAGAACAAGCCGGCTCAAGTAGGAGTCTGGTTTTGTCTGTAGGAGGAGCTAAAACACCAGACTGAAGACTGAACAAGGCAAAAGCATCACTGTACCATCTACTCGTCATTTATCTGACAGAGAGAAAGTCAGACTATGAGTTCATGTGTTTTCAGCATTCACAGGTAAGACAATCAAATGTTTTGTCAACAGTGAATTCCTAATTTGTGTATTATTGACATGTATTTAAAACATTTGTGGCTTAAATCTAGTACTGTATTCCAGTACTGTCATTTTCAGTGTGCAAAAACCTCTGAAATATGTAAATCATCTTATTTTCAGGAAGTGTTTAACTTTTTTTTTTTCTTATTTTTGGACTCAAACATCTCAAGAAGATCTGTTTGGATCATGATTTTCTGCATCAACGGCTTGTTAAGTAATCAATATGTGTATTTATTTATTTATTTATTTTTTCTTTTGCAAATGTTTGCAGAAAACAAAATGTCTGTTAGTGAGTCGGCACACTGAAGCCCGATTCTGAACCGACTGTCTGTGCAGGTGAGTCCACAACGTGTCAGGTTTGTTTGGGCTTCTCAGATTTACCTCGTAAATGCTCCAGGTCACACACAAACAAGGTGCCACGAGGCCAGCCAGGGGATTAGCTGTTAAAAATGTTAAAAGTGGGATGTACTTCACTGCCTTTAATTAAGTCTGGTTATTCCTCTGGACACACTGGGATAATTTTAACACAACATTAGTTAAATAATCTTATTTGATGTGTGAGTATTTTTTCACCCCAGGCTCATTAATAATTACACCCATAATAATACAGATGCTTGAGCTGCTTGTCCTACGTTTTGATTAACTTTGTGTGAAATTAGATTTTTGTGTAAAAATGGAAATCAAAGTCAAAAATATTTTTGCTAATTTGACAGATGCTGATACCAGAACAACAGTATACTGTTCATTATTCTTGTTTCTGTACTATAGCTCTGATGATGCTGCATGGCTGCGTCTCTGGTGTTCAGACTACACGACAGAGGCCCGGAGCTGGTGAGGGAGGTGCTTCTGGAGCGAGGATGGGAGGAGTATGACGAAGAAGGGCAGGAAGAGGAGGACTGGAACCTTTACTGGCGGGGCTCTGCATTTCGCAGCTCAGAGTATCACAATCTGTTGCCATGGCAGCGCCTCAACCACCATCCCAAGACCGCTGGCATCACACGCAAGGTGACGGTTTGACATGTTGAGTAGGGATTTTTTGGTGTTGTCCAGTTGTGCAAATTAGATGGACACAACAATCCTCCGTGTGTTTCTAATTCCCAATTTCCTAATTTACAAAGAAGAAAAATCAGTTGCAAATTAGATATGGCTATCATCTGTTCCTGTATTCATTTAAATCAATGAGCAAGTACAACCATGGATTAAGCAACAATGAACAACCCAAAAAAGTTTCCAAAGAGAAAACTTTGTTCTGCATTTGTTCTTTTCATACAAATGATCAGACTCTAACAGAACGATTTGTAATTCTTTGGTAGGACTGCTTGGCCCGCAACCTGAAAAGGATGAGAGCCACATTCGGTTCAGCTCTTTATGACTTCAGTTCCACCACCTTCATCCTGCCCAATGACTACACCCGCTTCCTGGCTGAATACAACAAACTGCGTCTGACCAAAGGACCGTCGATGTATTGGATATGTAAGCCCGTGGATCTCTCCAGAGGCAGAGGCATCTTCATCTTTGGGGATATTAAGGATTTGGTCTACGACTGCTCTGTGATTGTACAGAGGTACATCAGTAACCCTCTGCTGATCTCCGGCTACAAGTTTGACCTGAGGATCTATGTGTGTGTAAAGAGCTTTCACCCACTGATCGTTTACATCCACCAAGAAGGCCTGGTGCGTTTCGCCACCGAGAAGTACAACCTGTCGTCTCTGCACAACCTGTACGCTCACCTCACCAACACCAGCATCAACAAGTTCGGCCCCTTCTACAAAACGGAAAAAGAGAGAGTAGGCCAGGGATGCAAGTGGACCATGAGCAAGTTCAGACATTTTCTCCACAGCCAAGACATCAATGAGCTGCTTTTATGGCAGAGGATCAACAACATCATCACCCTGACCCTCCTCACCATCGCTCCCTCTGTCCCCTCCTGTCCAAACTGTGTGGAGCTGTTTGGTTTTGATATCCTCATTGATGTCAGGTTCAAACCCTGGCTGCTGGAGGTCAACTACAGCCCCGCTCTCACTCTGGACTGCCAAGCGGATATTACAGTGAAGAAAAGGCTAATCAGCGATCTGATTGACTTGATGAACTACACACTGACTGACAGCTTGAGAGACAGGGCCTATCAGAGACAAGGACACGAGCAGCCTTGTTGTCATGCTTGTCAACCTGCACATGTTACACCCGCACTCTCCAAGTTCAAAGAAACCAAACATCAGAGGCGAAGAAGCGGCAGCCAGACCACACAAACTCAGATGCTCCCTCTGCTAAAAACTTTTCGCCCACCTGAAAAGATGACCAAAAAACAGTCCAGAAAACACGCTCTTTTATCTGACTATCAAAGACATCTTCCCCCTGTTGACTTAAAGATACATGCAGCCAGGAGCAGCGGAGTTAACGCCACCGCCACCAAAACTGACACTGACAAGACCCTAAACCTGATACTCGGGCCACATTCAAGGACAAACGTGTCAGTGGTAAACAGACAGACACGACCTGCTCTCGCGCCGTGGCTGATGGACAACAGGAGTCTTCACGTGTCTGAGGTTACAAACCGTGACGACACGGCAACACAAGCTGTGGTGGAGCTTTCAGGAGAGACGGACGTTTCCTCTTCGATACATGATATCCCACTGAGGGGGCTGGGATTAAGGCGTTCTGCTGCGTCCTGGAGGCTCCCAAACATTTACAGGTATATACAGCACTGCTCAGTTTTCTCTAAGTCTGTCAACTAGAACTAACAGTTGTGGTTGTTTGCCTCTGTCAACCCAAGAAGTTGTAGTTAATATCCATGTCTGTTCAGACTCGTACACAGTAAGTAACAAAGACATTGAAGGAATTTAGCCAAATGAAAAACTATATGAGTAAGTGTGGAAGTTTATACTTTTCAGTAAGAAACATGCTGGTCATGATACTCCTCAGTTATGGGACTGAAAACCACCTTCTCTTGTTCATAATCCGAGGAGAGGAAGTAATGCGGGGGCATTTATACAAGTATCCTGTGGTCCCAGTGAATAAAAATCTGTCTTTATTTGCTAATAAATGATAGAGTTTTGGCCCAAAAACATGTTTTGTAAGTTCACAGCAACCTTTGATCTCTAAATTCTAAACAGTCAGCCTTAAGTCCAGATGGACACCAGGAACACTACTGTCTTCACAGAGGCACAAAATTTTTAATGTGAATGAAATTCATCATTTCTAAACCTTTGGGATGAAATATTTGCCACAGTCACAGTGAACCGTCTTTAGATACATTAATGTAACGTGTGTTTTTCAGTTTTAAGGATTTAGCATATAAAGGGCACTTCCACATGTGTCAGTGATAACAACGAGACAAAGGGAGGGCTTAAAGGGTTTTCGTCAGCAGCGATTACAGCGAGAAAGTTGACAGAACACCTCAAAGTTAGGTGTCTTTGAGTTTCATGGATATAATAAAAATTAAATTAAATTTAAATGATGGACAAATCCTTGCAGCTGATAGCTGCATAGCTGCATCAAGGCAAAGGTCCAACCATTCAGACCATTTAACAAGAAAATGTTTTTGATGGTTTCACAGTGGGAACCGCAGGCCAGGGAGGATTCCTCTGGAGGAAACAAGAGCACCAAATGGACAACACGTTCCCCCGCTCAGAGTTGGAGACTTCATACGGACCTTCCCATTTAATTCGGCCACTCTGAGGGCCTCGCAGCAGAAACTGGATGTGAAAGTCGTCATACAGGAGATTCATAAACTGACGAATAAGTTGGTCACATCAGAGAAGAGCAGAGAAGAGGAGGAGGAGACGAAAGAAACAGATGGTGAAGAAGAATTTGATTCACTGTTGTGGGGACCAAAAGATCCTCCATTACTCAGCCAGTGGTTCAAACACACTTAGAGAGATGTTACCTTTTTTTTTCCCTCTCTGACTTTGTTGCTGAGCTCTGACTTGTTTCTGTTATCTCTAAAAAAGTGGAAATATTAAACATGTCACTTTTGTACAACAAAGGGAAGCAGTCATAAATGTTTTGAATTGTTGTGTGAACTTGTGTGAGCTGTTCTTTATTTAAATGAGTGGAGTATTATGTCAAACAAAGATTTAGATTCCTGTGATTTAATACAATAGATATTTTCCTAAAGACACACAGAGCTGTTGTTCTACTTTTAAAGGTCTAATAAGCTTTCTACCTTTCAAAAATAAATAGTAAATAAATAGTAATAAGATACATGCTGCATGACGGTAAAGAGCAAAGTTAGATCTACAATATGAGAAGATCTCTAATGTCTGATCACAGCTCTATTGATTCTTAATTTGACACAAAACATATCTCCACCCTGAGCTACATGATGGTAACTTTGTCCTTTTCCTTAATGCGTACTCGGCCTGATGCGTACTTGATTTCCTGTCGTCCGCTGGCGTAGATGGTTTTCACTGTCCCATCAGGGTCTTCCCTCCTCTTATACTGGGAGGTGTGGATCTCTCTCTGACCGCTGGGGAAATCCACCGTCTTCTCACCTGACCTGGAGGAGGTGATGATCCAGAAAACATAATGACATCTGCACAGACAATCTCATTTAAAGAATCTAAGAGAGTCAGACATAACAAATAATAAATATAACTTTTAGTTAAATGTGTATAAATTGATGCATAAGACACTTACAGTGTTGATGCATTCAGATTAAACATCATGTAGTTTACAGAACATGAAAGGGGAATAACGCGATCTTTCCAACCTCTTCCCTGCACGTTAAGGGTTTGATATCAAAATTCGATTACATCAATGTCTGTCCTCCTCCTGGTTACCTCATGGTGTAGTAATGTTGTTTATTTATGTATGAGGATACCTGCTAGCTGCCACCTTAATGACAGCTAGTCTGCCCTGGCTCCTCTGACCCTGCAGACACTCTTAAGCCAATACTGAAATATGACGGCGACTTGAGCCTTACGGTGAAAGGTGAACGATGGTGCCGTCAGGGAAGATTGTCCTCTCGAAGCCGTCGGCCTCCAAATACTTGATGGTCTGGTCTGGAAATAAGATCTCTCTCTTCCCCCCAGGGTGACGCTTCTCTGTTACACAAGGAGACTTATTACAAAAGAGACTATACTATGAGCTGTTGTCATGTAGTCTTATATTGTATATGCTGTATGTAGTATTGCAGTATTAGATGTTTTTATGTTTGCACTGCAGAATGCAATGCATGTATGAATGCAAATATTCAAAAACATAATTTCTATATTTATCGTGTGTGTGCTTCCAATTTATTATTCTGTGGGTTTAATATTATTTTAGTTTTTTCTTTTTAATAATTCTCTGTCTCACAGAATTTATATTGGATATATTGGATATACTGTTATAAAAAATGATTCTAGCCAAGATATATTTAACATAAAATATATACAATATAAAATCTAAACCATTAATCCAGTCGCTTGAATATATTGCTTACCAATCTGCTTGTTGGGGAAGTGAAGGACCTCCAGACCACTCGGATAGGTCGTGTGTGTCGTCTGCGAACCAGCGTAATAATACACCTGTAACACACGTGCCTCATCTCAGTGATTGCAAAAAATAATTTTTTGATAACTGCATCTGAAGCCATTAAATATACATAAATGTAATATAAGTGGCCACAGAGCTCACCACTTTCCCATCCTCCAAAATATGTTTGATGTCACCATTGAAGAATGTGACTGTTTTTGTTTTCTGGTCTGTGGAAATTATTTTCGTTGTCCCGTCAGTGAAAGTCATCAGGCTGCACCCGTTAGGGAGAAGTTGCTCCATCTCCTGAGATAAGGAAACCTTAGTAAAAATAAGTTAACAAGGTGATAAGTTTTATCAGTTTTGGTGTGTTTAATTGCTTTTTAATTATTTTGAGAAAAATAGACAATTCAGTGGGAAAATTAAGCTTACTATGATTATTTTGTGTGTAAGTGTGTTGCAATTCTTATTATATAGCTCAGTGTGCTGATTAAATATAACAATAACTTTGTTATGAAATATTACCCTCATCATCCCTAAAAGAGTCTCAATCCTTCACTTTCACTTTAAATTTCCCTTTTTTAACAAGACATTTACTGACACATGGGAATAAACATTCAAATCAAGCTCCGGTAGTGACAGAGCTGGCTCAGGGAGCATATCGACTTGCACTGCATGAACATGTAATGAGGTTAGTCAGTGCTTTGACACCATCTTTTGTCTGGCCCTATAAATTATTGCTGGGGTGCTTAAAGACCACTTAGCACTGTATTATATGAATGAATAAAGGTGAACTCTAGAATTTCTGTACAATAGAAACAAGAATTGTAAGTGGAAAAAAACACTAACAACAACAGGATATATTACATCTTAATATACACTTAGAATGGATCATTATAAGTGAAGCTTATTTTAGTGTATCTTTTGTGTATCTTCTGTTTTCTGGTATTTTAGGGCTAGTTCTTATTCAGAGAATGACACATACACACAAAATATGCTCATTAGTGCTGATCTCATGTATTAACACACCAAATATATTTCAGTGAGACATATGTCAGTCTAAGCATTTTAGCAAAATGACCTATTGCCTTTTATCTCTTAAGAGTTGCTTCTATCCTTTACTGGCTGCTCTCTCGCCATAAGGGGAAGTAAATCTGAGGGCCAGTGGAGGGCAGCATTGCTTCAGTTATCTCTACCAGCTAATGACACTACAGCAGGTCGAGCAAGAGGAGCAGCATTTAAACTGAGCTCTGTCGCTTAATAGTCCTTCATGACTACTTTAAAAGGTCATACAGTGATAAATTGTGTTAATAGAACAGAGCAGTGGATTGATAGCACAAAGTCACTTGTGCACATCCAGTTATGACTTCATGTAATGTAAAATACAGAATTACCTCAATTTCCTTTTACTCAATTTCAGGCCGGGAAACATATTTTACTTTGCTACTGATAAAGATTAGCCTAAATTATCTTTAAACAAGTCAACATGGCAGAACCACAAAAACTTTTCAAATTATTTTATATATGATACTAAAACCAACTAAAATAAACATAGAACAAAGATAAACATGAAAAAGTAATATTGCATTCACCAGATTATCATCATCATGGCTTATAAATTTAGGTTTGGTTGTTTGTTTTAAACTTTATTTTGGAGCAGAAACTTTTCCGTAAATGTTGGGAAAATTTTCACAGACAATAGCCTCAGACTTTTCTACTGATTTCTGAAACAGGACTTGAAGTGCTGCAGAGCAAAAACAGGCAGCCTTTAGGGCCATATTTGGGGTGTTCATCATGCTAATGATCAAACACCCACCTAACCATTTTTATCTGACATGAAACACTCACATGAGCAAACCTTCACAGAAAAAAGTAAAATAAGTTCAGAATCAGAATACAAAAAAAAAAAAAAACGTTCAAGGAATTTTTAAAAAATCTGTTTTAAACAGTCAGAAAGGCATTGCAGAAAACTGACAGAGACTGTGAGATAAAGACCTTTAGACCTTCAGACTGATCTACTACTACCAAGCCTGCACAGTTTTATCTGAATATTATCAAGTGAAAAGGTGATTAAATGGATAAACAGGCCAGTGGCTTGAGTGTTTGGGTCATTTTTTATCTGATTATCTAGATATAGTGTGTTAATAAAAAATGTTACCCAACATGAGGAAGTTGATGAATTGACTGTACTTCTTCATTATAAAGACTTGTGATATTGAGGTCACTTAAAGAACAAGCCTTCATATATCATTTTACCTCCGTCTTCCCCTCCTGGTGTTCAGCGTGTGTTTGTGCAGTACATTTGCCAGCTGCTGGACAGATCTGTGGCGTAAGTGGGAGTTGCTTCCTCAGGTCAGAGTTTTCTCTGACCAGTTCCTCCAGCTGGTGTCGAACTTCAAACCAGTCACTCTCTCTTTGCTTGAACTGCTGCTGAAGGGCCTCCATCTGCTGCCTGAGGGCCTGTACGCACACACATGCACACACACACTCTGAATGTGACTCATGCTGGCATTAAGAATGGGGGTATGTTTGTAAATGTTTGCACAGATTTACGCCATAATGTGTTTAATCACTCTGCGTGATATCTGATGACAGCAGTCCCCAATCAAATAACAGGAAATCGTCTGAAGCTCATTAAAGTCAGAATGAAACTGTAGCCTGTCATCCTGAAACTGTCCAGGTGCACATAAAATGCAAAAATATGTTTTTAACATGGTCTATAATTTTTTTTTCATTTTTCGCAGCTGGAACACATTACTTACATATTTAATTAAAACTAGCAGTATTAATGTAGTGTTCATGCTCTGTTCTTTAAAGAGTTCATAAAAATATTCTGATTACTGAGCTGAGATTTAATCACATTAGTACGCCAATTGAGATGAAACACACAATTCATTCTGAATATAAACAGGCACAAAATAATTAATAGTGTTTAGTAATGCTGCTGTTTTATGAGAGAAACTATATCCTCATAATGGTACAGCAAAAGTGCATTTAACTACAATGCTACTAACATACTAAATGTTATGACTGAGTGAAACTATATGCTGAATTAATTTAGTCACCATGAGATTTTGTTCTTATAACTGAAACTGTTTTATGATCATTTTGGAGGATGTGGTGCTGCTGAATTGTTTTGTGGTGTACAGAGAAGTGTTTTCGCTATTATGTCTGCTCTCACTGGTATAAATGAAGTTGGCAGAATATCAGACACACCTGTCAGTGCAATGCAGTAAAGAAGCACTACACACTGCAGCCTCCAAAATGATTATACAGGTGATCTAACAACTCTCTAAACAAAAATCTGAACAGGATTTATGGCAGAACTTTTGTATTAGACCACATTAGTGGCATGCCAAGTAAACAGTGTATGTATGGTGGTGTAAATGTGCTCCTGGTGGGGTTGTTGGTTGTTTTTTTTATTGAGATTACATACTAGGTATTTTATTTTGTCTGGGAACTCTCATAAGCATTCTGCAACACTGAAGCTTTTTTTTTTTTCGTAAAATAACTGACCCTACAGGCTTTTTGGACTTTCTCCATACAAAAACACTGTTTGTGCTACGCTCCTCTGGTATGTTGTGCTTGTCTGGCTGTCAAGTAAGAGCTGCTTTTACCACGCCTCCTGACATTAATTTTCCAAAGCAGCCACGATAATCGTTTCAAATACAACAAGCAAATGAATGACATCAAAGAAAAACAGGCAGTGGCTCATCCTGGTCTGTTGAGAAAGAGAAACCACAAAGTAATTAACGGGAAAATACGTGCTGCAGCAAGTGTGAATCATCAAAAAACGAAGAATTAGCAGTGACTGTAAGGACATGTTTTTAAAGTTAACCCAGACACCTTTTTAGTTTCCAAGTGAAGGTTGGATTAGTCAGATATTTACATGTAATATCTCCAACAGTTTCATGTTGGAGATATTTTAATGTTGTCATCCAGTGAAGGCAAGTGGGAAATAAAGTTTCACATTCACTTCAGAGTGTTAATCCTTGTATTGAAAGGCTGAAGTGGCTCCTGAAAGCACTGGTGGAAGTTCTGGCGAAGTTCACAGTTCAAGGGAACACTAGAAGGAGCTTTTCAGAAATGTGGGATAATAAATTATTTCCAAAGCATGGCTCTGACATAGATAAGTGTTACTCAGCAATTCAGGGGAATGTTGGGAAGTAACGTCCTCCATAATATCTATGCAGTTTGGCAGGTCACACGGTGTTGTGAAACAGACCATGGATGTCATGAGAAACACTGAACCAGTTTGTTAAGCAATACTGCAGCAAAACTCTTGCCAAACCAACATTTTCACAACTTGATATATCTGATCAGCCTGATATATCTCGGATCTCTGTGCCAAAGAACTCCAGTGTTGTTAGAAACACATGGAAGAGCCATTAGGTTACATATAATTTCATTGTGATCATCATAACAGAGGTAAACAACACTGACTGGGCACAGTGGTGCACTGTCGCCTCACAGCAAGAGGGTTCTGGGTTCGACTCCCGGTCGAGGCAGGCCCTTCTGTGTGGAGTTTGCATG
>JBAJHX010000031.1:15459722-15471450 GCA_037176925.1 Amniataba percoides | reverse complement strand
AGAGCTGGGATAGGCTCCAGCACCCCGTGACCCTGAGTGCAGGATGAAGCGGGTTAGAAAATGGATGGATGGATGGACTGGACTGAATCTTACTTTTTTATTGGAGCTAGAATCAAATAAATCGGCTGGTATGACACATTTTCTTGCACCAAAAACTGACCTGGACTTCTCTTGATCTCAGTTCGTGGTTTCTCATGGCCTGACTCTCCTCTCCATCAGAGACAGAGTCATATCTGTCCTTCTGATCCCATCTCTCTCTGCATAAAAGCAGAGTATGTAGTGAGTAAATAAAGTGAGAAATATTACAATAAAACAAAACATGAGCTATATTTTACCGTGTTCACTATCTTAGTTGAACATGTTAGCATGATGACATTTATTTATTAGCTCTGAACACATATATAGTGGAGGCTGATGGGGAAAATACTGGTTTAAATACATTTTAAACTGATGATGATGCTAGAGGACAAGTTAGGATCAACAAAGATTTTGCACAAAAAGTTTGTACAAAATGTCATGGCAGTCCATCTGATAGTTTAGAGATATTTCAGTCAGATCAAAGTGGTGCACCGACTAACAGAACAACCACTGAGACTTTGACAACTTTTTTTGCTCATGCTATGTTATTAAAATAAGCTAATTAAAACATTAAAACACAAAAAAGAAGAGAAGCAAAGTGACATTTTGTTTATTTAGATGTGCATATTACTCTGTGTGCATGCATTCTGTGGGATGAAAGAAAAGATGATAAACTTGAGGGGAAGCTTAAACTGGTATTACGATAAACTGATAAAATGACACTAACCTACATCCTGACCCAAGCAGTGCTGTGTCACATTACTGATCGGATGATATAGTAGCTTGCTTGCTGTCGTAGTGCCACATAGTGTTTTTACCTGTGAAATCCCCGTGATGTTCGTGCCATTTTTGCCTCATCCAGAACATCAGATTTCGTGTCTGGTTTCTGTGGGTTTACCTTCAACATTTTCTGATATCCTACACATGGAAAATACACTAAACAGACTTTGAAGAGGAAAAATGACTTTTTTGTTACCATGTTGTGGCCTGTTTGTGGCTGGAACTGGAACCTGTCAGAGGAAATCTCAACAACTAGTGTGTCAGGTTACTTAAAAACATAGATAAGAGAAAATTTCATCTCACGAGAGAGCTTATTTCTGTTTCCATTTTCCGTATTTTCCGTTTTTACTTTATTTGGACAGCTATACATTGTTTCATGCCTCCATGTCTCTACAACTGAGGTGCTGAGTGCAAGTTAAAAGACCCACAGTGCAACAGTGACTACATCTAAGAGAAAAACACTAGGCTGTAATGTCCAGGAATTTCCCTTTAACTTAAGCAGTCTTCTAACCAATGCACATCTCTTCATGCAGTCCTACTGAAGTTACAGTTAATTAAGGTCAGACAGTTTGCAGGTGTTTCATGTTAAACATTTTTCCACTGCTGCAATTAAAAAGGAAAAAAAACCCAAAACACTGAGACTAGACGGATACGTGACGTCAATACATAATAACACACTGAAACATCAGTGATATTCTGCGATAAACAAACAAAGGCAGAGCAGCAAGATGGGACTTGGTTATGTGGTGTTTACACATTTAGGAATACATTGTGTACGTGTGTATGAGTGCATATGCAGGTGGTATTTTCATAATGATATTATTAGTACAGTACATAACATTTTCCAGTTAATTCAACCACTGCTTGTTTTACAATAACAAAGAGGATAGTGTTTTTTCCATGAGGCTGCAGGTCTTACAAAAGTTCAATTCAACTCTGTGACTTGTATTTGTTTTGGGCCTGCATGCATGCTGCCATTGGTCTACATCACCTCCTTACTGGATCTTACCTCTGTCAGACATCCTTCTCTGCTTTGAGGAGGTCAGATGTTTTTGGTTCCTCGATGTTTCTCTGCTGTAGTTCCTCGATGATTTGGTTCTGCTTTCTGTGGGTGAGGTCTTGGTGTTGGACTTAATTTTGTACTGGGTTTCAAGGCATGGTTCTGCAAAACAAGCTGATAAAATTTAAAAGCTAGATGAGTTTTAGCTGTTTTGTAAATCGGTAAAAGTTTAAAGAACACACTGACAGCTTTTCAAATGTCAGTTTCTCATATGAACACTGAAACAGGTTTTGCTTGCTGTAATTATTTCTTCTGTTTATACATGGCATTAAATGATTCCTTCCAGTGTACAAGTGGGGAACAAAACCCACTGTCATTGTTCTGTTTGACACCAGAAGGCTGTTTTCACTTTCATCTGCTAAAGAGGAAAATCTTGCTGTACACACCTTAAATGAGAGTTCAACATGTGTACACATGAGCAAGATTTTATCTATCTATCTTAGAGCTGGTCTCAGTCCAGTATTTTACTTCAAAGTCTATTTGCTGGACTTATTTGCAGGAGGGGGATCTTACACATGTCAAGAGATGTGAATTGAATTGAAACAGAGTCATACATATACATATTATAAACTCTGAACATCCAAGACCACAAGTTTCCACTCAGGAAAACAGAATTTTTTTTTCCACAGGATTGCCTCCTTCTAACACTGCCCCCTCTAACGTATCATAATCTTTTCTCTCCAGTCCTATCCTGTATCCAGCTGAACCCCTTGTCCATCAGGCTAGCTGGGCCACAACATCACCAAAGTGTGCTTGGCAAGCCCTCGACACAATTTATAAGTCAGAGCTCACTGTATGAGCTTTGACTTATAAATACAGAGTTTTCAGGACTAATCAGCACTGTACGTATTTAGGACGCTGAATTCTGGACAGAGCAGTAACAGAATTTTGATCAACGAATACACCGCCAATCAAAAAGATCAAATCAGATCTGAATATTTGCATGTTAGAATTACCATTGTGAGTTTTATCGTCTCTGGAGAAAAAGGATCGATGTTGAGGAGCAAGGCCAGATCCAAGACTCCAGTCCTCTCTCACTTTCTGGATTCCTGGGAACATCCATCCCTCCTCACTGGCATAATCATCCTCTGACAGGTTTAAATGGGAACCCTGGTGGCTGAGGCAGGGAGGTGGGGATGGGAGCTTTGGAAACTGGTGACAGTGGGAGGGTGGGACATCCTCAGCCTCACTGCTCCAACCAGCACTGCTGGTGCTTGTTGTGGTGGAGTGCATGGGAAATGTATTGCATTCCGGAGATGTCGAGGATTGACTTGTGTTGTTTGGCGCACAAAGACAAAATGCAGTTGTTGTTGTTATAGTTTGCTTTTGACCTTTGACCCAATTTGAGCCTTTGCTGCTCCCTGGTCTTGACTCACCGCACTGGCAAAGATGAAAATGTGTTTTTCTTTCATCACAGCCTGTGGATAGAGTTTCCATGTCAAAGCTTAAGACTCTCTCTATGTGGTCGTTCACAGTCTTAAAACTAACAATTACTTCCTGATTTCGCCAAGCCCGAGGGGAAACTCTGCTGTCCCTCAGAGAGGGGGGGTTGGTGAAGTGTTGCAATGATTTTGATTCATACAGAGCCCTGGGGTGTTTGAATGTCCGGATATGTGTGTTGTTCTGCTGCTGGGATTGTTCCCATCGATCCTCTGAGGTGCCACCAGATGAGCTCTCAGCCATTTTTCCATGAGGTGCTGTTTTCAGTTCAAGCAGTCCTTTCACCTTGTCTTCTGCAACAATTTCATCCATGATTTTCATTTCTTGGTGCCTCAACCTTTTCTCTCTGAAAGACTTACTAACAAAAACTGTTGGCTTAGAGAGTGATTGATTAATTGATTGATAATTGCTTTCTGCCCCTCTTGAATCAGGGATATCACTGCTCTTTTTTTCCTTCAAATGTGATTTCTCCTGTAGCTTGTTTCTGTCCTTTAACTGGCAAACCTTCTGTTCTCTCTCTGTTGCTGCTTTTACTTGAAAAGGCACAGTTTCATGTTGGAGAGTGTTGATGTAAGTCTGTTCTTGTCTGGGGACCGTGAAAAAAACCTGAGCCTGAGCCTGAATCTCTGTCTGGGTCTTTCTCTGGCTGTACTGGGGTGTCTGAGGATTACATGAACCAGAGCAAAATTCTTGTAACTTTCTGTTATGCTTGAGTGAAGAGGTCTTAGTTTCTAACTTCTGTTCGTCTTTAACAACTATTGATGGGGCAGAGAAGCGTCTCTGGATGCCAGAGGTCAACTTCCTGCTGGGCTGTTGCTGGCTGAGGGAAGCCCTCCTCTGGACCTCCTGCTGGTCTGTGACCTTGAATTTATTTCTGTCCATCCTGGAAATGCCTTCAACCTCCCGCAAGAAGTAATGACTCTCTGATGGCCTCATCATCCCACTGAAGTTCTGAAAAACAAGGAGCGAAGAAAAAAAATTTGAGAATCACATGCGCATGTTTGACAGATTCTCACATTTCCACAGTCAGTAGTTGTATGTCCTTGATAAATAGATAAAAACTAATGAACAACAAAACTAAATGACATTTCAGTTCATTAGAATTCAAGGAAAAAATGTGTTTTCTATTCATATTATTAGTATTATAGCTGTGTAATCCCTTGTATAAGCAGTTAAATTTGAAGATATTTTATGTTTAAAACAACAAAAGATTGGGTGGAGATTAGTATTCCACTTATAAGATTTGCAGAACTGCTGTACCAATGTGGTTTTACAGTGTCTTGTCTGTTCAAAACTTATTATGTGCCTTAAGGTCATCTACATAATGCAGGACACTAAGCCACAGTAAACTACTGTATATACTGTAATAGTATGCATATACCTGCAGCTGTTTTGGCTCAGAGATTTCATATGTTTTCAGCTGCTCTTTTATGCAGTCCCTGAAGGTCTCTTTCTCCCTCACACCAGATCTGATTAGCGTTGGTGGCCAGACCACAAAAAGAAGAAAAATGTCATTATAAATGCAAATATAAAGAAAAGAAAATAGCAAAAAAATATTTACACGTTTTGCCATATAGGCAGTCAGATATGTAGTCTCACGTTTACAGGTAACGCCCCAAAACCCTCCAGAGTTGAAGTTCAGCCCAGTACCTGTCCACATGTTGAGCAGGCAGGATGTTCCTCACTCCAGAAAAGCTGCCATGTTCTTCATCTTTGTGTACAGTACAGTCTGTCCCTGTGATGTTTGGTAAGATGTTAGTAAGTTCTTTTACTCTGTTGCATCTAACTGCATCTGAAGACAAACTTTGTAACTGACTCTGCAGGACAGAAGTTAAAGGGAAGTTTAACTGGGTGCAAGGGGAGAGCCAAAAGGTATGTGACCAGCTGTGTGCCAAACATCTCAGCCCCCTGTGAGATAGTATAGGTGAAAGTGAGAAAACTCTACACCACTGTGAGTTATAGCGGCAAGTACAACTTTACAGTATTGGTGTTAGTGCAGTCACAGGTTGGCTTGACAATCTCAGTACAGTAGTGTGATTGTTAATCTGTCAGAAAGCCTGCAGACCTACACATCTCAGGTAGCTGTTGGGTTCATGCTCTTGCAGTAAATGTATTCAATTTATTTATTTTATCTATTTATATTTTCAAATTCGAGACAATTAATAATCTGTGTCCAATAGGTAATGACTGCATATGTTATGCTTCTGTTTGTCTTGTATGTCTGTAGTAATCACCATAAGGTTGCCTGTATTCTTATCAAATATTACTAGTTTTTTTACATCATTACCAAATATTCTTCACAAATGTAAATAATAGAGTTTTGTTCTTAATTAAAATTTGGCTACAAGAACATAATTTAATCATACTACCAATAAGAGTGCTACCCATAATAAGAGCAGTAACTGTAAATAAATGTGTGCCTATAACCATTTTAATACAAAGAATATAGTATAGAATATAGTATTAAACTATGACATGAAACTGCTTCACTATCAGTCCATGTCTTAAAACTAATTTTACAGGTAGCTAAGGTCATAAGACGTGCTGTGCAATAGCTACTGAGCAGACCAGACTGCTGGGATTTTAATTTCCCCAAGACTGCTCCTTGACCTGCGCTATAGCTGACTGAGTAACCAATATACAATTGAGCCATTGTCTGAGCAGGGAATACAGGATAGGGAGGGGTGTTCGAGGATAAGTTTAAAAAAGGTAGGGGGGTGCAGAAAAGGCACTGCTGTGACTAGATCAAGTCTATAACCAGATAGATCAAAGATTGCCATTCAGATCAAGGATTGTCATGTACCTGTTCTTGTATAAAAGTGAGTCTTAAATCATGAACCTTATGTGGACAGACGTCATGTCCTCTCAGTATCTCTCGGACGAGCCGCTGCAGAAGGTCTGAATCTTAAGAGCTGTCTGGACTTGTAGCTGAAGCAGAGAATGAGTTTGAGGCATGCAGAGTTGTGTGTGAGGCCATAGGGTTCACCCCCTCTCCTTCTGCCTTGAATAAATCCTCCTCCCTTAGGACACAGCATTCCACACAACCTCATTTACTTGTCCTTACATAGTAGAAAACAAGGACAGTAGCCCTATGTCCATCTCCTCCTGTCTACATGTAAATCTATCGTCAATTCCCTGGGTTCCAAATCTGCGTAATCTAAGGAGAATGTTTCTCCCTCTTCAGCATTTTTAGCATGTGTGGAGGAGTCGTGCAGTTTTAACTATTGACATTGAAGAGTTAAAGCTCAGACACTCCAGAGCTGTCACTGATGAGAAACTGCAAGTCATACAGTAGCCTCTGGGATTTACTGAACCCTCAGAGTAGGAGAATAGTTAATTCTCACAGATTGTGCCAGGAAAATTGCTTTTCAAGAAGGTGAAATGTTGCCATCTCATTTTTCACATTTGGCCATCTGTCAAAAGTCATATCAGCCAGTGCCATCAGTGTCTGACTGCTTTGACTTGTTGCACAGAGGCTTGTCAGGGATTATCATGGCATTCAGCGCATTCAGACTTTGACTGCATTTCCTCATTAAAAAACTTGCCACCTTGATGCAGAGTTTAATGTTTAACCTGTCTGATTTATTTTACTGAAAAGAGCTTGGACTCTTTGTGTTTTAAATGGTATAGGCTGACTCACCTCCTCAGGCTACAGGGCGGAGCTACCGGAGTAAGACTGAACAGCAAGGCAAAAAAAGCCATCTAGCATTTGCTCTGCTCACTGAGAGAACTGCTTCCAGACCTGCAACTGACCCAAAAAACAGGACATAAAACCTGAATGACTTTGGAAACCAGAAACACGCACAAGGAATGAAAGAAGAACTTGAAATCTAAAAGAGGACTGAGAGCACTGAAGAAACTTGCAGGTTTTGTTTTTGTTTGTTTGTCGGGTGAGACTTTGCGTGAGAAGTGATTTCCTTGACAGTTTAGAAAAGGAAAGACTCCGCTCTTTGCACACAGGAAAGATTTTTTTCTAGCTTGTACCTGAGTTTGACTGTTAAAATGACAAACCATTCACTTTTTCAATCAATTGAGCAATGCAGTCACTGCCTTCCTGACAGTGACTGCCATTGATCAGTACTTTAATGTGGTACACCCGGGTCGAAAGAATCTCTTGAGGGCTCTCAAGAAATCACCTCAGATCTCAATCCTCATCTGGGTGCTTCTCCTGCCTCTCACCATTCCCACCATGCTCAAGACCTTTGAATGCTGCAACAGCCACAGGAATGATGACAGCCCAAACGAAGATGCCAAGATTAAGGTAATGTTACAATGGTAATGTTTACATACTGAATGTGTGTGTAGGGTAAAACAGTGCCAACAGTGCATCTCTCTTCCAGGTTGAGTATGTTATTTGCAAGTTTTCAACATTAGTCCCAAAAATCTTGGAGTGCACACAAGTTCACAAGTGCAATGATTAGAAATGACAAAGCATTTAAGCAACAGATGATTCATCTCAAACCCTTCTCCTTTTTTGTTTGGAAAGTACATTGTTAGGGAGTGTTCAGGAGATGTTTTCCACACTTAAGCGCTGTCAGTTGTGACAATGTGGCAATACAATGCCAAGTGGGCATGTTTTGATCTCATTCTGACATCTTCCAATTTACAGCTTGCACTGAATACAAAATTATTTTGTTCAGTTTCTCAGCCCAAAGTTACAGAGCAAATAATGAGGTGGAAATTATTACGGGGTGTAATCAGAAATAAAGAATGTAGGACCCAAGTAGAACAGAGCATCTGAACTATCTGAGAGTATCTGAGCTATCTGATCCAAGAGCCCCACTTAGAAAGAGCTTGTATCTGGAGCTATTTTTGTACCCACACTGCACGCAACATTGCCAAAGCTGATATGTGAGTCTGGAGTGTGTCAAACTGCACCACACATCAGGGCAGCAGATAAAAAATTAAATTAAAATTTTAATTTAAATTAAACCAACCAAATCTATACCCAATATAAGACTGTATGCATGTCTCACTGTGACAAACTACAGTATAAAATGGAGACATGGCTACTGTTTTTGAGCATTATTATAAATACCATGACCACAACAGACGTGAAGTCTCCATCTATTGTTGGCTGTCAAAATTCATTGTTGGATTGCCTTTATTCATAAGATAGCTGTTAGAGTAAAGAAGAAATACTGTTGCCTGTTACATAAAGCAAAAATCTGATAAAAAAAAATCCAAAATGTAAACAAATAATAATAATTCTTATCCCCTCTCAGATTAATCATCACATGACACCTGACGTTTCTTTTGACCCTTTCATTCATAACTGTGACAAGTGATGCGTCTTCAGTTCACTGCTTTCACAATAATGGCCAAACTGTTGATTAGCACTGTTGCTGCTGTTGTGTATGAAAAATAAGTTGATCCTTTCTCTGATTCAAGGATGTGGTCGACAGTTTGCGAGAGGTGGTCTTCTTCACCCAGATTCTCATCCCCTTCATCATCCTGGTCTACTGCACAGTTCACATCATCAGATGGCTCCAGAAGAAAACAGTTGGCAATAAGACCAAGCTGAGGAGAGCTGTCTTTCTGGTGACCTCCGTCATGGTGGTCTTCTCCTTCTGCTTCCTCCCGTGCACCATAGCCCGAATGGTTCTGCTAATCGTCAGGGCCAACTTTCACGAATCTCTCAAGGCCGAGAATTATGCTTCTGTCGTCTTTGATGGTCTCATGGTCCTCTCCTACATCTACTGCTTCTGTAGCACCAAGTTTAAAGCTCTTTATCTCTCCAATGATTTCCCATTCTTAGTGAAAAATCCTCAAGCACCAATAGAGAGCTCAACAGGAAACACCTCACGCCGACGACAATAAAGTCATATAAAAATTCATGGAAAACACATGATGGATTGCTACTATACAGTGTGCCTTGTGGTGACTGTACAGTCCAACTTGATACTGCTTGACAGTGTGCCCCCTAAAATTTAACTTCCCTTTGTAAATGTGAAGGTTAAGTGCACTATGAAAAGAAGACATACAGTTATTATTAAAGTTTCTATTTTTTACTAATTGTTAAATAGAAATATATAGAGCTACATATGTAAATGGCATAGGTAAATAGGGTGGATTGTTGTGGCTCTTTCCAAGTGTTCTTCAGCATTGTAGATATAGTTGCATCTCAACAGGTGAAACAGTCTTCCAATAGTCTAGAATTTATTGTTGTCGGATTTTATTTCATGATTTATTTAGTTTCTTTAAAAGAGGGGAATGTCCCTCAGCTAAAGTATGCACATCTGTTTTTCTGTTTGTCTTGGACAGCAAAATGAGTTAGGACCATGAAAAATCCCTTTCAAGTGTCAGAGAGAGGCCAAAAAAGAACAGGAATCTGTCTATATATAAAAAATAATCTATCTAATCCTCCACTGTGAAATAAGCACCTGTGCTTAATTCCATCAGTTAAGGCTGAGAAAATATAACCATGTCAACCAAAAGAGTTTTTACAGAAACTATCATAGATTCCTTCTGCAGGACTGTCATATATGTGTATGCAATTGGCCCTGAAATAGATGCATATCAGTAAATATGCCTTATGTAATATGGTCAGTTACATAAGATATACAACCCATACAGGAAGCTGATCATTAATGTTAATTTATTATTGAATTGCATCTCTATTTGTGTAATTATACTGTACATATTTTTCAAAACTACTATGAGAACCATTACTCCAGCACATGTAATGAATGATGAAATGTAAAATTTGGCTTCAGCTTAGAATATATATCATGAGTCATGCCTTTAACCAACTTTTTCACAGACTTATTCACATAAGTCACCAAGATGATATCAGTCACCTTGATGATATCACCATTTGTAATAATACAATAATTGAGGAAGTGTGCTCTTCACTGTCTAGTCATTTAAGTGACCAGCCAGTTGTGGTCTGTCAGTTCTGTGTTTACTTATCTCATCTGTGTGTTCAAAATGCATCACTGTGTATCATAAAATATGTCATGCATTTGTCACAGTATTGTTGAAACTGTGATGGTACAATGAGATAATTGTCATGTGGAATATTATGCATGCAAATTTTCTCTGTTTCTTTTTCCAGCATGGTCTTTAATTAAAATAATTTGGGATGCAGTTGTTTTAATGGGTCATTACAAATCAGCCTCACATGAATGCGGCATTGTTCTCGCTCTACATTGTGTTTAATTTTAAATGAATTAGTAATTAATGTTATCATATGCTATTATGTTGCTATTCAAAAGTATTTATCATCATTTCAGGTTTATATCACCTCATAAAACAATTGCTGAACAGGAGAAGGAATAATGGGTACTAACATCTTCTGAATTTTTATTATTAGATACATATAAATAAGACATGTTTGTGTAACATATACATGTTTTTTTGTATCACAAAAAATGCATTACATATCATACTCCTAAGACATGACCACCTAATAATAGAGAAAAGCTGTCAATAGGAATGTTTGTCATTTTCTTTTGCAGAAATGCATAAAAGAGCTGTGATCATATGCAGGGAGACATGGCATAACTCTGTTTTGCAGATTTTGTGTAAATACTTGTCCTTTGTGTGTTTTCTACCACGACTGATATATGTGAATGTGTAAATATATTTTTATCTTTGAGTATATTTCTGCTGACTGATTCTTCAAATTAATCACATCTTGACCTACTGAAAATTCAGGTAGCAGTTTAAAAACAGCTGAGTAAAACATGCCCATGAAGTTCAGATATGAGTCAATGCATATCAGTCATCCTGAAACTACTCAGAGGAATAAAGAGTGGGTGTGGTTTTGACTGCTGGAAAAGAGGGCGGCAAAATTGTCTCAGAAATAAGCAGAAGAACTCAGTCTTAAAGCAAAGCTATAAAACTGGGGGTTTTACCTGTGTGGTTCCAAAGAGTTGAATGTTTGAAATACTTCACAGTATGTTGGTCTTAATGAGAAATCACAAATGATAAAAAAGGATCAGGAAAAATGGAAGCTTAAGATCTAATGTTGGTGCATTTCAAGCTCCCTGCTATATATGTGTATGTAGTTATTAGAATAATCATTAGACCTGCCTGTTGAACTGTTGTTCTGTCAGTGTTTTCTCTGTTTGAAGAAATAAGATTGCAAAGAAGGACTGAGGGGTCTGGACCTCTAAAGGTACAAGAAAGTGAAAAAAAATTTAACTTCAACTTAAAATCTCACTGCATAATCATCCAATACCATCCATCTGATATAAAACTGATCTGATGTAGTGGCGTCAGTTAAAATATGCCCACGTTGGTGATTTTGGCTGATGCAGCAGTGGAATTTTTTATTTTTTTAGAATCCAGTTTTCATCTATTGCGTCAAATGATCATCTAATCTGATCCTATTTACTTCTTGACAGCTTATTTTAGTGGAATATT
>JBAJHX010000031.1:15440941-15451100 GCA_037176925.1 Amniataba percoides | reverse complement strand
CCAGCCACCGCCTCGGTCCTGCCTGCCCGGCGTTCCGCCGTCGGCCCTGTCCAGGAAGACAGCACCCCCAGAGATATACTCATTACTTTGCACATTAAAGACATCTTTTCCGTTAATCTGTCTCTCCGGCCCTGTTCTTCCTTTTTTTGCTCTACACCATCTGGGTCCGCCAAATCCTGCACCCAGTACCCTAACAAGATGTCCACGTTATAACAAAACCTGTGGCTTTCGACTGGGACCTGATGAAGTCATGGTATGCTGGAGGAAAGGTGCTTATATTGAAAAACTGATATCTGTGCCGAGATAGTGCACTGACAGCTCTGTGGGCACACCATGCAAGCACATTCTGCAAGACACAGGCCAAATGTAGAAAGTACTATTGTGAGCACTATCAAAAGCATTTTCCATCCTAAAAAGCACAAAACAAGGATGCTGAGGACTACACTGGAACGGACACAACACCAATTTTCTGTGTTGGTACGTCTTGGACTGATAGTTCCTGCTGAGGAGACTTTTTTGCGGAGTTGGGAAAGACTGAAGAACTCAATGAACAGGGTGGACCTCTCTGTCATCCTGCTTCATAATATAAATGTTTTAAAAAAGCACATTTAAAAAGATGCTGTGAGATGAGTATGATGATAATTTGAAACTTATTTCCACGTTGCAATGACTCATCAAGTGACACGAGCTAATGTATTGAGAAAATAAAGGCTTGTTGTTTTCTCTTTGTGAAATACAAGCAAACATAGTTTATACAGGGAATGGAAACAAAGATAGGAATGCTCTCCAAAATTATACAACTGAAAACAATCGCAATGAACTTTAGCAATAGCAATGGCTGATTCTTAAGGCGCTACTTTGTGGTGTTGAAGCAATTTACTCACAGCATTTTATGTTTTTCACAAAGGGTTCAACTTAATTCATTTACAAATTGGTGTGGTGCTTAACATAACAATGTTTATTCAAATTTGTGGCCCTCCTCTGCTTATTTGAGGTTATTTATCTACTACTTGGTACTTCCTTTTGCTGCTGTGACATTTCAGTGTAGTTTCTCTTATGCAAATGTAAGCTTTGTTCTTCGTCATTCTGTTTTTTCTCATTCACAGTATAATAAAAGTATACACTGGAATCATCCCATCATTAAAGAGGAATTACACAAACATTTCTGCAATAGGTGCAATGACAGATAAAGATATGCACTGTTCTGTGGTCAAAGGTGCAACAGACTACATGTTGCAGAACTAATGTGGTACTGCTCTTTTGTGCAATATTACACCATGCCTGGGACAAAGTGGGAGAACGCTTGTCACGCAGGCAGACTTTATTTGTAGAAAGGTCTGCTAGTGAGCGTGTGGTTTTACAACAATTCAAGTTCATGTCAAAGTTATGCAGCAAATCATTAATATGCAGGTTGTAAGGTTACTGTTGTTGATTGTCAGCCAAAGAGCAGCAGAGACCAGGAGGAAGATGGATGTAGTTAATGTTTGACTTCTATGGGAAAAAAACATTTTTAAAAGCTGAACCGGCCCTGTTGCTGGCTTTTTCTGGAAAAATGGATCATCCGAATGGTTAAATAAGTCAATAATGCTGTTTAAGTTTGGGTTGGATAAACATTTTCAAAGAATATTTCTGTCTGTTAAGATTAATCTCAAATTTCTGAATGGCACAATGTATGAAGAAAGTTGTTAAAAGTGATGTTTTACCATTCATCATACGCATACATATACGCATACAAAGGACAGATGACAAACTTTGTCACCTAGAGGCATTGTGACATCATCTTTTAGTTCTTCCCTGAAACACCACCACGTTTGAAACAGACTTATATCAACAACAAAAAAATTCAGCTATTATTTAGAACTTACTTATCCGTTAGGTGATAAATAATTCCACAGAACTGGTGGCTGCAGAAAAAACATCACCTTTCCATAAAGAGATAGAACTGAAGAAATCAGATGTGGATTTTGAGTAAACTGTGATATACATACAAGCAAGAGCTTGTACTTCTGGCTCAGCATTATCTCTTTTTCTAGTGGCTTCATCATAATACTTCAAATATAAAAAAATATTACATACAACATAATTCATCTTTTATTTAGATAACCTGATCTGTCATTTATTCCTTGAAGGACAATGTTTTCTCACTCCTGTCTCATCATGTCTAAACCTGTGCAGGCATGATGGTTTTGCACAGACAGTCACTTGAGGAATTTCACAAGGATTTTCCCCATCCTGCTGAGAAACACAAGTGTCAGTGTTAAATAAAACTATATGCGGCCTGGCACCAGTATATTATCTGTATTTCTATCTTTTAAAAGCTTACGTGGGCTTGTGGGATTTGACATTTTGAGTTGGAAAGCCGACACATCTTTCCTGCCGTGTTTTAGTCAGAGATAGTCCCCTCTCTCTAAACCATACCTCCCACTGACTATAAATTCTCCCCCTCAGATCAGTGGCAGACTCACACAGCAAAGGCTGACAGACTGAGGGTGTTTTCTCCCCTTTATAGTCAGTGCTTGTTTCGGCGTATGCAGTGTATGCGGTGCATGTTTCTTCAGCACGTTTTGGCACAGCCAGCTGCATCTTGAAAGAGCTCCAGGATCACTGTAAGGCTCTCAGAAGGGGACTGTTGAATTTGATGGATCACAGTGAGAGGGGAAATCGATGCCTGAGGAGAGAGGCTTCTGGGTCAAAGGTAGCTACAACTACCTCCTGAAACAAAGGATTTAACTTTGTGGTGCCTGCCTGGAAACACCTTTAACCCCAAGTAGGACTTGGACTACTTTGACTGCAACTTCACCTTTAACTGTGGATGTAGTCCTACAGCTGGATTCTTCATGAACACCTCTACTGTTTTGTCCAATCAACCAAACATGACTACAAATTCAACCATAGACCACTGTAAAGTACCTAATGAAGACACATATAAGGTGTTCTCCTGGCTGATGATCATAGAGTTCACGCTGGGGCTGCCTCTCAACCTGTCAGTTCTCTACATCTTCCTCTTCAGGTATGAGGAATCTCTCTATCACTGCTTTTATGCTATTTTTAGGGAATTGCAATAGCAACTTGTAGTGTATCAACTCATACAAAGCCCAAAACATGAATTTGATTTGCACGACTCATCAGCTGCTGAGAATTTCCTGCACTTAGCCTCTCTGAGTGATTCAAGCCTTTTTATCACAGGGATACAAGGCAATAGAAAATCCAGGTAGCTTTGATCTACCACTACTGATACTTTCTATAACCTGATTTGAAAAGTTTCTTAAAAGGTGAAATTATTCCAACACTAAAATAATCACATGGTGTTGGTGGAAATTCAAATTGCATTTTTATTTAATTAATGATGAGATTATATATTTTCCCTTTCCCTGTAGTTTTATGACTGCTTGTAGGAAGACACATTGATAGATGCTCACTCCTGTGCACAGAAGAAAAGGACAACATTTACACCCTGTTGGATTCTCAGTTGTTGATTGTAAAGTTACATTATACATAAGTGGGGGTGTTCAGGTTCATTTGGAACTGCTGTAACAACAAAAAGCTACTTGAAAAATAGAAAACATGCTATTTCACTTCTTAGAAATGCTACATCAGTTAAGAACTTGAGAGATAAGCTTTGTGTGGAAATTTGCAGATAATATAATAAACAGATTAAATGTAGAGCATTTTCTGCTTTGGGTAAAGAAAGTAACTCTGTGAAAGACTTCAAGCAGAGTCCTGAGTGTTTTCTTTGGCACCATGAAAAAAAAGCAGTTGCAATTATGAGACAGAAAATTCAGTACAACCTTTGCCCAGTAGATCATGTTTGAGCTATTTTAAACATTAAGCAGAGTGCATCACTTTAATAAGTAAACTGGGGTGCACAGACTCTGGGATAAAATGAAATGATAGGATCAGCATCATAGATTTAGCTTTTTTAAACAAATAAATAAAAATACATAACATAAATAGATGATTTGTTACTTTCTCTTCAGGTTCAAGTTCTGGAAGAATAAAAGTGTCTTCCTATTCAATATTGTGGTTGCTGATTTCTTGCTGGTGGCCTGCCTTCCTTTCAAGGCCTACGAATACTACCATGGCAACAGGCGCAGCGACAATACCACTGTGTGCAAGACAATGCTCTTCATGCTGTTTCTCAACCGAGGAGCCAGCATTGCCTTCCTCATCACCCTGTCCATCGATCGCTACTTCAACGTGGTACATCTCGGAAGGAGGAATTTCCTCAAAGTGCTGAAAAAATCTCCTCAAATCTCCATCGTCATCTGGCTTCTCTTGCTGCCCCTCACCACCCCGACTATGGTGAAAACCTTCGAGTGCTGTAACAGCCATGGCCGTGACGTAGAGACAGTTTATCACGACGTGACAGACACCTTCCGAGAGGTATGGTTTGGATTTATTTTACTACTATTTACTACTATTTTTTAGATACTGCTCAGACAAAACAAGACATCTAGGGACATTATTGTGGTCTCTGAGAAATTGTCATGGACATTTTTCACAACATATTTTCATAAGTTTAAATAGCTTACTGTGTGATACAATGATAGACAGATTAATCATTAGTGAAAATCATTGTTATACTCTTTATTTTGTGAAAATGTTGTTTCCAGGTTCAACATTGTAGAAATCAATAATGCGGTACACCAAAAATCTGTGTTAGAAAATGAATTTTTTCTATTTCTTTTCTTAGATCGTCTTCTTCACCCAGATCATCATCCCCTTCATCATCCTCGTGTACTGTACAGTGCACATTGTCAACCGGCTGAGGAGGAAAACGGTTGGGGAGAAGACCAAACTGAGGAGAGCCGTGTGCGTGGTCACATCTGTTGTCATTGTCTTTTCCATCTGCTTCTTGCCTTGTACTGTAGCGAGAGCAGTGCTACTGGGCGTCCGGCTGCAAAAGCATGCGGCTATGGAGAACATTGTGGTTCAGGTCTATGACGGCCTCATGGTTTTATCTTACATAGACTGCCTGCTGGACCCGCTGGTATACTGCTTCTGCCAGTCAGGGTTTAAAGATGCTTACATATCTGTCTTCTGCCCTACACGTTTTCAGAACAGACTGATGAGAACTGACTTCGGCTTGGGAATAACAACAACAACGTCTGGAGCTCGGACGATTTCTTTGCCAGTAAGAGAGAAATGACAGATTATAATCGAAACTATTTCCAATTTACCAGCTGCACAGACTAAGAAGTAAAACCACTGGCCTACCCACATAGGTGTTATCAGGTGCCCTGTCAGATTAGACTTATTTTCTGGAAATGGGTTAAGCAATAACAGCAAATGCCATTTACCTATAACCTGAAAAAAATAGTGCTACATGTCGTGTTCACCCTGACTGTGTCCACATATCCCAGTCTGTGGAGACACAAATGAATGTGTCCAGTACACAAAGTTAAATTTCAGGTTTAAATGCATTGCTTTGTTTTATTTCTCACGTACAGTAATATGCCAGTTAACTTGTGTTATTGTGTTATTTAGTTGTGTTATTTCTTTGTTATTTCTCATTGCAATTCTCTGTTAAAGGGAAAGACAAAGTTTAAAGTGTTTGGAATATTTAAAGAATAATTTCAGTGCTAAATGACATATGATCAACTTGTAAGTTAAAGTAAAATCAATCAAGAAAAACAGGAGAAAGTGGTCAGTCGAGTGTGGAGCAGTATGTAGCAACCACCAGTGTGTGTGTGTACGGGAGTTTTACTTGAATTAATAGGATTGTGTATAAAACTGAGACACTGTCTGACCACTCATAGGGTTTCATATTTTGTGGGTGCTGCCCCATCAAATGTATAAGTCAGTAATTCCATATGCCAAATCATTTATAACTATGTAAGATTATTTATAGCAATTATATATCATCATTTCTATTGATCACAGTGAGAAGTGCTATATAAATGTAATGCATTATTTTTGTTTGAAGTGCAAGATGTAAATTTACTTTTCAGCTGTATGCTTTCAGTAGTACTGTACAATAAAGATATATATTTTTATATTATCCTATACTTGAATGGAATTCATTTTATTTTTGATTGCATTCTTCCTGCATATGATGGCCCCAGTAATAACTACACAGTATATCAGTATATAAAGCTGCCGTACTGTGGGTTTACACTTCCTCCTTTGCACAGCACTCATTCATCGTTCAGAAAGCTTGATATATCTGTACTCGTCCTCAGTACCTCAAACCAATAATACCTCTTCTTGGGGTTTCCCTTAAGTGCAATATGGCACTACTTTTTGTAACATTACTCAAAAATGCACATTTCAATACCCCACATCTACCTCCTTGAGACTTTTGGAATTCTTTCTGTGGCTGTATTTACACTTTCCTGGTGTGTAATTAATTATTCTTGTTGCTTCGTCTGTAATCAGAGTAAACTAGCCTGCCCATATTCTCGTGTTTACAGTAGGTTAAGTCAGATGTTCAACAAACATTGCAAAAATGTCAAACCTGAGTGGACCACAGAAACCTGGCAGCCTGTTTTAAACTTTCCTCATTCACACTGTATACAATTCGGTGCTGTTGATTATAAAAACTTAATCATTTGTGTAAAACTGAGATACCGACCAACATTCTTTGTATACTACTGCTGTAAATACACAGAACGCAGGTGACACACTTAGAACAACTGCTGTACGGTGGCTTTATAAGAATGTGGAAGAGAAGATGCACAAACCGAGCTATGCGCCACAATGCAAAACTTTAACTGTAAAAACCTTCCTCTTTTCACTCTATTGTATCAAGTACAAAAAGCATTACTTCCATATAACTGTTGTGCATGTATTCTTGTTTGTACGTCTCCTAACTTACTGTATATAGACATTATATTTAACATAGAGTTGGTTCCTTCTGAACCACTGTAGTGCCAGGCGGGCTGATGTCACTGTCCACTTTCAATTTGTAAGCTATGTAAGTGTCTAAGGCTCGAGCATAGTGTGTTGCTTGCACACACTATGCCTTTCCTTGAAGGGGGAACTGTGTGCTGGTTGGTAGGTTCCTTGCATTTTTATTTAACCAATATTAAGTGTCATGTTATGCCCTAGGTCCCACTTCTGTGCAACAGGTGTGACGTTGTTGATTTTACTGCATGAGTCCAGGAAGCAGTATACCCATGAAACAGACGAGGTAGATCTGTAGTGAGTGCTAAGTATGATATACATCATCATCATCATCATGAATAATGGCCTCTCTCTCCCTCGTAGCTGGCTTGCCACTGCTGTTTTTGTTTTGGTATAATTTGTCATATTTTCTTAATATTTTGTTTAGATTATTTTTGCTTTCATTTTGTATGTATTTTCAGTTGGTAGTATTCATTTGTTACCAGTCAGGTCGTGTTTTATTTCTCTTCTTTTCATCCCTTAAGAATATTTGTATGATGGTTGATATGTTTCCTCCTCTCTGCTTTTAAATGTTACAAATCTGGCATGCGTGAGCAGCCATATGACGTGGATAGGTTTCCCTCACCTGCACTGCACTGCCCCATAACTTGTGCGTGTGGTAATTTGGTATCTGGTTTCTGGTATCTGGTTTTCACTAACTCTTTTTTTTAATCACACTTTCATTGCAGTGCGTGTGTATAGGGCATGGGTACGTGTGTGTGGTGAGTGAGCTTCCCTCACTCTTAATTTTCAGCATTTGCAATAATATTCATTCTTCATTATTGCTTGTATTTGTATAATTTTCATTCTGAGATGTGATGTTTTTAGTGTAATATATTGTGAATAAAGTATTGTACTTTTAACTGACTAGAGTTGAACTATTGTATTGTTTGGATAAGTCCCATTTTAATAAATTCATACTCTTGAGGGAAGACCCCTTTCTCTGCCTCTTATTGACTGTCAGGTGTGACAATAAATCTGTGGGTTAGCTGGTCTGTAGCAGTTTCCTTTGTGGGGTTAGACAGTGTATCCTAAAAGCAGGGAAACGAGAATTTTAACTACTTGGATTTTTCACTGCCCAGCTACATATTGTGTTGATAAAAAGAAAGTTAAAAAATAAAGTGTCACTAAACAGTTGAGATATCAATCAACATTAAAAAAAATCCCCAAATCATTTACAGATTTACAACTTTCTTTTGGATGGCCCTCCATCACCATCTACCTTTACAGAACAGGAAGAATCCCTGCAGAAAAGGTCTTCATGCAGATCTTGAAACCAGGAAACCATACAAAGGAAAAGAAAAGACCCAGCCACGGGCTCAAGCACCACACACACACACACACACACACACACACACACACACACACACTCACTCCGGCACAATGCAGATCCATAAATAAAGGTTCAGGTTCCAGTTCTCCCTCATTTTCTTTGCAGAACATATGGTTCGCTAATCAATCCACGGCAAAATAAAAATATATATATAAAGTTTTGCACTTTGCGCCGATGGTAACAGTGACAAAGAAGTTGAAATTTCTTGCTCTGTTACGCAAGAAAACAATAATATCTGTAGCAAAAAGTTACCTCGACATCAGTCCAGCAGAAAGAGAGAGAAAAAAAACGTCACGTACACACTGGTGGCGTCTGATTGGTTACATTACATCATGTGAACTTCTCATGTCATCTGAATCTTTTACACTTTGAGAAAGGCACATTCGCCACACTTGAATTGAATTAGTGATTACTAATGTTGCTGCCTCCTGACTACTTTTAAGCATGAAATGACCTAATGTCTCAGTCTCACACTGATTAGTCAGATAAGACGGGGAAGTGACTGGGGGGGAATACTAACATGATAAGAATCTCTCGAAGTGACTCTTGTCTGTGCGTTTAAAGTAAAAGGAAATGAGATGTTGAAAATCATGAAAAGTTTTTGCACTGCTTAAAAATCCTGGCCTGGATGCTGGCAGTGATCTTAAGATTTGATTTTCCATAAAACAAATTATTTCCTTTATTTGGCAACTAAAATATGACACATTTATTTTTTTTTGGCTAACATGTACCAATAGCAAGAAAAATAAAAGACCTGCACCACTGCAACAGTATCATTTTTGATGAAAAATAAAAAGGAAAGAAAAGCTACCCCTTACAGCTCCAAACTGAGGAGCAGCACCAGATGCTTCTACTAAGTACAGCCCATTCACTTTAATAATCACTCTGAGCACAGAGGGAAAATGTTGTCTGCTTGCTGATTCATGTGCCCTGTTCGTGTCTCATATCAACAGACAGACAACAATGCAGCCAACTGGAGCCATAACAGTCGATTACACTGCAGCAGGTCACATTTACAGTAACTACTCACAGTTTAAAGGGCTGTCATGACTCAAGGTGGCTCATAAAGCCGGCTATCATCTGCAGTCCTTCTTAACTTAAACCTGCAGTGCTGAACTTTTGTCTCCCCTTCAGGCAGTGAGAGTAATTACACAGTGTTATGTTTGTGTAATTATGAAGTTACACAAATAAAGACAAATGTCCACATTTCCAACACATTATTGCATTATTTAGGTAAAGAAAATATAATAGCAACATAGCATACTCCATATAGTCAGTGCTCTCCAATGAATGAAAGCTATAAGTTTGTCCATGCCCTCACATTTGATGACTTTATATTTTTTACTGTAATACTTCCAGATTTCCCCAAAGCAGAAAATGTACACATCATGGAGATGCAACTGATTACAACACTTACAAGAAGTAACCACCACTGCTCACACATAACAGTTAACATAGAAATACTTGTGTACACAGCAAAGGGACAAATGCATGTCCTGATCTTTGGATTTTAAGAATCGATTACTCCAATAATCTATTTCTTCCGGCTGGAAAAGAGTGTTTGTTATTCAACACTGACCTGTTCCTAGTAGAGTCAGCAGACGACCCTGCTCCTGCAGAACTTGGTGGATCTGCTTAATCTGCTGCTGAACCACCTCATATGGATGATCTGGAGCCTGCCAACAGACAAACTTTAAGAACTCAAACGAAAGAGGGAAATAGCACAAATTCATAACAGATTAACAGATTCTTTAGAGGAGAAACTATAATCTGATGCTGTACTCCAGTGGCCAGATGAAAAACTTAAAATGAACATGTCGGTTTACAATTAACAGTACTGCATAAAAAAAACCTTTATATTTATTCCATCCATCCATCCATCCATTTTCTAACCCGCTTCATCCTGCACTCAGGGTCACGGGGCTGCTGGAGCCTATCCCA
>JBAJHX010000031.1:15426962-15440841 GCA_037176925.1 Amniataba percoides | reverse complement strand
TGCTGGAGCCTATCCCAGCTGTCTTAGGGCGAAGGCGGGGTTACACCCTGGACTGGTCGCCAGTCAGTCACAGGGCCTATATTTATTCTATATAATAATAATAGCAAGAGATAAAGGAAAATTTCTTTCTGTGTCCTCTTCTGGTACTGCAAGTAATATCATATGAATGATGTTCAGTGGACTCCTGTGAAGCGATTTGAATGAATGATTTTTACTGTATGATTTGCGGTGGACTTTAATCATCCTTTAATCACTGAGGTCTGGTGTAATATAGAAAAGCAATACTTACTTGTTGCATAGTTTGATTTACGCCCAGAGAGACATTAGCATCCAGGCTGGTAGGAGTTGGCTGGTATTTTCTGATGGAGGTAGGATCATCAGAGGTCAGGAGAGAGGAGAGGAAAGGATGAGTCGTGCCAACCACTGG
Source organism: Amniataba percoides (assembly GCA_037176925.1). Taxonomy (NCBI): domain Eukaryota; kingdom Metazoa; phylum Chordata; class Actinopteri; order Centrarchiformes; family Terapontidae; genus Amniataba; species Amniataba percoides. The sequence goes on along the minus strand of JBAJHX010000031.1, from coordinate 15,440,414 downwards.
CTCATCCTGAACCCCCTGGTGGTCCACCCCACTGACTCCTAAGGTGGACGGGGCAGGTGTAGGAGACTGAACCGATGTGTTGGACGCTCTCTCCACGGGTATCTCAGCAGACATCGTTGGACGATACTAACTCAGCTCGCAGACAGAGCTTTTCTTCATCTGGACGTCTCCAGCTGCAAAAATGTTTTAGAAATGAATTAAAAATAACAATCAAAAGTGCAATTACAGTGAACTAAAAGGCTTCACTTAGAAGAATAACTTATCCTGCCCTGAAATTAAATTTGTTTGCTTTTGAGGCTCAAAAGCGAGACAAAGCGACTGGGACTAATAAATGTGTGGACTTAAAGTTAATGCAGACACTTCAGTAATAAGTTAGTGAACCAGGCATTTATAAGGCAATCTGTCTGTGTGTTTCCTTAAAATAAATACTTTTTCTTGAAATGATTTTTTTCATGTACGGTCCTTTCTGTGGTTGTTCCGAAAAACTGAAATATGCATTTTCTGTTAATATTCAATATACGAGTTAAGTTGCTATCAAATTAGTATTTACATTTATTTAAGTTGATAAATACTGACAAAATGAACAAAGAGTGAATGGAGAATTACAGTAACATGTCAAATATTAACAAATTATCACAATTTCATCTGCGTTAAAATGAAAATGCACAGGATAATGAGTAAGACTACAGTATGAACAGAGGATTACAGTAACATGTTTCTGCTCTTTGTAAAGAGCAATAAACCTCAAACAGGAAAAAACTACTTTCTTTATACAGAAGCAGAAGAGATGTTATCTGCAGTGTTACAGAGAACTATATCAAAACTTTTACCCCACATCAGTTCCTCTTTTTACACATGGGCGACTTTTGACAGGTAGTTACTTTTTACCATTGTCCTAATGAGGACATGTTTTTCACAGGTAAATATAGAAAAGGTTACAGGTTACAACAAAATGATCAGGTTTGATGCTGCAAAATTTTACAAGAAGTCTTTTAACTGTTAAAATATCAATTTATTGATTGCAAAATGCATACACATTAGTATTATGTAGCAGTGTGCTTTTCGCTGTTAATGTGGAAAAATTCATGTAAAAAACTCACAGTAATAGGAAATTATGTTTAAAAGGTTCTTAACTCATAAACCCACATAATTTAATAACTCAAGCTGAATATAAAGAGTGTAGAAATGCATGAGAAAAGCAGAAGTACAGTAACTTTTAACCAAAGTGGTGAATGAGTGACGCATTTTTGTTCAACCTTTGGCTTTTAGATAAACAGAGAACAGAATTTCCTGTGTGAGTTGAATATAGTTGCTTTAACCACTTGTCCACCAAAGTCCAAAATGTAAAAATAATGTTTAACTATACAGCAGCAATTCAAACAGCTTTCAAAACGAGTAAGTTCAACGACCGCCAGACTCCATTTAAAAATGTATATGTTTAAGTGTCAGCACAGCGCATAAACATAACACTTTAAAAGTTTAAGTTTTTATTGAAAAATGAACAAATGTTAAAACTTTCAAGTTACAGTTTGAAAGGGGAAACAAACCTGTGATTTCTCAATCCAGGAGAGTTAATATGTGAAGAGTGAGTGACAGTTTAGTGAATTTTCTTAAACTTTAGTTAAATGAATTACCTTTGGTTTGAGGTCGAGCTGAGCTGACGGACCGTTGAGGGAAGAAGTTTGCCGTTGCCATGGTTACCGCGCGTCGTCATCGCCCTGACGACGTCTGACGGTGATTCAGTACACTTCCGGTGGGACCCTTCAAAATAAACGAAAAAAAAATATGAATGTAAAATGTTTTCTAAGAGGTAACATTTGAAACAACTTTGATAGAACCATTAATCACAGCAGTTTTCTTTTTTGGAGCAAAAGGAACAAAGTCACCAGCTTAGTAGACCTAGATATCATATACTGTGCCAATTTCCTGCTGTGTAAAATATTGTCATATCTGAGTTTGTGATTGCCATACCCACAACTATCTGCAGCAGAGCCACCACTTGTGCATCAGCCCAACACAAGGGGACAACTAAGAGGAGACCAAACATGGCTTCTAACTTAATTTTGATTGGTTAAATAATTGAATAAATGATATGTTAAAAAAATAAATAAATAAAACAATGTAATGCATGGAAATCAGTCCTATGTGCTGTGAATGGGTGAATGGAAAATTAAGCGTATGTTAGGAAAGCCAACCCAAAACTTCAGGGAGATAAGCCAACACAGCTGTTGCATGTCCCACTGATCACTTCCCTGTGAAGCAACAAACCAGGAAGTATTCTTACTTTTTGTCTGGCTCAAAAGTATTAAAGTAAAACAATCATGCACCAACAAACAAGATATTAATGACCCATTTTGGTTGGTACCAAACTGGTTCTGATGCTCAGTAGTGAATGACTGTGCAAGCAGTGGATTGTATGAAGCTTGTTATGTTTACTAAACTGATACTGACAAGATTAAAAGTTGTGTGTGTTTTTTTTTCCCTTCTGTGTTCATACCTTAAACAGAACACATGGTGGCAGCATAATCATGGGTTTTAACCAGAGCCAGACTCAGGACCAGGCTGAGAGTTAAATGGGGACAAGTTAATCAAGTGATAGTGTTTGTTATGTGTAAGACAATAATGCTGTTGGCTGTGTGTTCTGTTTATATATAATTAGATGGAGAACATGGAGGATGTTATTAATGCCTCATTTCTTGTACAATTTTGATGAAATTGTTTCCCATTGAAGTGACATACAAACATTTTCTGGTCCTTAAAAGACTAAACAGCATTTCCCCCCTTTACCTTAATTGAATTCTGGTAGCAGTATGGCCTCATGGTTGGTTAAATAATTGCATGAAAGCTTCTGTGAAATTAATCTCACAAATCGACGTCAAAGTCCATATTTATTAGCATTAATCACATCCTACAGGTCATTATCTGAATCACATCCAGTAATTACATCAACAGTATTGAGTCATGTCAGGATTATGGGAAATGACAAAGTATCATCACTTTCAGAACAAACGGTTCATTTATTTCAACCAAGCGCGTGTGACACAGAAAACTGGCCTGTTTTAAAGGACAAATATTACGAAACCACACTGGTTTTCTTTTTCTTACCAATCGCAGGGCTCTTTGAGTTATTATTGATCCATATACAACCGCAAACCCTGAAAGAACAATAGGTTGTTTATTTCTGCGTGTGGGGTCATATTGATATATACTGAGCAAATATTACCCTTTTATTAAAAACGGGATCCAGTCCAGCTGGTGTCATCCTCACACAATAACATTAGATATACTGTGCAATGCAAGTTCATCGGCTACACCATTATTGACCAATAACTGACCAATGACACGCTGTTTATTAGGCACCTTAAAGATTAAAGGAGCAACTGTGAAAAATAAAAACATACATGTATTTTAAGAAAAAATGAAGACATTTAAATAAACATAATATTTGCACAAAATCTCAGCCTCCGTCAGCTTCATTCCAGAAATAGAGGTCAGATTTGGCTTTGAGAAACCGTGGTCCTGCAGCCTGCATCGTGGAGGCGATCCAACGCAGCGGAGCTCCAAGATGGCGCTCTGCCATTTCCAAAGAGACTGATCTCTTCCCTCTCTTGCTTTTTTCCGACTGTGTGATGGTGATGCCAAGCTTTGGAGGGCCTGGCACCAAACACCCTCTCCTCTTCCTGGTGTGTATGTGTTTTTGTGTGTGTATGTTGGTGTATGCATGCTGTACCACCAAAACACACATATACTGTACGAACACACACATGCAGATTAACAGCGATGACAGATGAGTCACGAACTGGAACATTTCTTCAGGCAAAAGATCAGGGGAAGGAGGTCATCCAAAAATCCTGCCTTGACACACACACACACACACACACCACATCACAAAAGAGCTAACATAAACACACAAATACATATTTCGTAAAAAAAAAAAAAAAAAAGAAAAGAGAATCTTAAAAAAATGTACCAAATCGGCTGCAAATTCAGTAAATAATAGAAATAATACAAAGTTTAAAGAACCCACGACATTAAACAGACTTTGTAAATGTAAAATCCATAATTTATCAAATTCACCAATCCGCACTTGTTCTCTGTGCTTCCATTTTCCTCCACCCTTTAAAGGGTGAGAGGTGGCCTTGGATACTGTTTAAAGTTATGGTAGTAGATTCAAACAGCACATACAAATGAGGAAAGAAAAGACACTGTAGACATTTCAGAGGCTTTAAATAAATTTTATTTCTCTACAGACCTTTTAAAAGCAAACTGCATCAATATCAAGTTATGTACTCTTAAATAATCAGTGTCAAGCAAGAAATCCTCGCAATAAATACATGATTTGCATCTGCAGAAATCACACGGTTCAAGTTTTTCTCAAATCACACAAATCTCCATGTGTGAAAAACAGTGAAAGTGAAACGTGGACTCTGCTGACACCAAGTTGAGTGCCTTCTTAACCAAACTGTGTGTTGAGACTGTGTGATAGTTTCACTGTACTTCATTACATTCGTTGTATGCACCCCTCTTACAGATGTGCAATAGATTATCTATACTTTTGTAACCTGTATCTGATGTTAACTTGTGCTGCAGGTGTCAGTGAGTGTATCTAGTTTGAAGCCTTTCACAAAAGTGACATGTTGCATCACTTTTATAACACAGGAAACACTCATACATTTCACTGCACTGGCACTATCATAAACTCACAGACTGAGAGCTTTAATCCACCTCTACTCTGCAGCTCTTGTTGCTCGTTCAGATCAGGAAAAAATCGGCATTGCATTGCATCACACTGAATTTTCAGATTTTTTTTTCTTTTCTTTTCAGAGACTAAGCAGTTGAGTCCATGAGATTATTTCATAGAAAATATGCATTTAAACCAAAAAACTAAGTGTATACGTAAGCATTTGAAATCTTTAAAATCCGGCAGGCTGGAGATGGTTCTCAGCCACCTAGGCCTTCGATTTGATTCCTATTGGACAGGAGACTCCTGTCCCACCAAGGCCGCAGTATCCATCAGGGTTTTTACTCAGGTACTGTTGGTGGTAATCCTCGGCGTAGTAGAACGGCTTCGCTTCGGCTATTTCTGTCGTGATTAGACCGAAACCCTCTGCAGTAAGTTCCTGAAAGAAACAAGATGCAAATTTTAGGGATTTAAAAGAGCGACAATAAAAATGAAAGCTTTTTAGCATAGCAGGGATATGTCGAGGAAAGAACAGAGTGGATGATGGGAAATGAAGTTCTATTCGATCCCTACAATGTTGAAACAAACTAGTGTGTTTCTATGTGAACGACCTTTAAACTTTGGATTATAAGTGAAAACTTATGCAGATGTCCTTGTTTATTTCAATAAGTGTGTTTTTTTATACACTTGCTATGTTTTTATCCCATTATTTATTTTCCTGGATCCTGTTGTTTGTCTGCGTTGAAGCAACTTCACAACAAGAATCATTTGACTCTCAGCTGAACTAATCTCGTCAAGGCCTCGTACTGCAAAGTGCTTATTAGCATCTCGGAAAAAAAGAAGAAATGTGTTTATGCAAAACACATGTGTAGCTCCAGGTACTGCTGAAAACAAGACAACACACACACAAACACACACACACACACACACACAAACACAAACACACACACACACACACACATTCGCAGTAGAATCAGTTGGTGATGACACCTTCTCCTCCTCGTGATAAAAATTACTCAACCAGATGGCGTGTGGGTAAATTAAAAAGACAAAGAGACACGGTGAGAATGAAAGGACACACACACACACACACACACAAACACATTTATGAAATTGTAATTCCTGATGGAGGGGTGTTGGTGTGTTTGTTAGCGTGTGTGCATGTATGTTCACACAAAGCTGCTTATTTCATCTTACCATGGAGGGTGGAGGAGCTAAATCTGCTTTGACAACTACATGCCTTTTATCTAAAAAGCTGCTGTATTTCCTCCCAACATGACAGCTACCAAAATCCTTTCTGCACAGAAGAATACAGACCCACAGCTTCCGACGTGACTACACCGAGCTCTCTGTAGTCAGGCGTGTCTATACATAAACATACATGAACACAAGCACCATCTGATAGTTCGGACTGTTGGTTTTGATCAGGCCGTGATGACGCTAATGTCAATATTGTTCTGTGTTTGTTCGGTTAAATTGTTATGTGAGTGCTTCATTTACCGGCCAAGCATTCAGGATAAATATTTAATAACTGGATGTCCCATTTAATTTTGAGTATTCAACCGCAAAATATCACATACTATAATTCACAGCTTAATTATATGTTCCATAGCCTGTGATTATGTCATTGTTTCGGCTTTACATGATACTAAAGGATCAAGACAAAAGGAGCAATTGATACGTAAAATATTTTCTTTGCAGAATAAAAAAAGGAAATGTTAGTTGCTTTCTTGTTTTTGTGAACTGACTACTCATATTGATGTAATAATGCCTTTAGATCATTTTTATGCCAAAAAATGCAAATTGATGACACATTTTATGGAGTTTAGTCATGTTTTACAGTCAAGAGACCCAATCAATCAACTAATACACAATCAATCATATGGATCATATCTATCAGATCTCGAGGTGAAAAACACTGTCAGGACTATTTTAATTAAAGCTCCATATATCATGTACCCACAGACATCTCCCCCTGCTTCAGTGAACACATTCATCGTCACTCCGTGCAGTGTTTTGTCTTTAGTCAGACAATCAGAGGTCACGCAGGCCTCAGGCCAGAGAGTTGGACCTGGTTCCCAGCAGGGAGCACCTCCTCTGGACTGGAGGCCCCCGGTGGCTCTGTTGGAGGCTGCAAAGAGCTCATAAACACCTTGTTTGGATGTTTTTCAAATGTCAAGGTCAGATTAACCGTCACTGACGTGTTGAAATGGAGCATCCTCCTGATGATGGGGTTTATATATACAGTTTCTTATATACTTGATTAATCTGTGACTCATTTTTATCTTTTATAGTGTTTCAGAAAGAAGACTGAAGAGTGTTAAAGACAGCAACAAAAAAGTAAAGAGTATGTTTAAAAAACAATTAAGAAAGCATTAAACTCCTCTATACATACATGGAAATATGATTCTTATATGAAGGTTCAGACTGTAAAGGACTACAAATCTATACAGTCAGTGCAAAAAAAGACAAAGACTGCGAAGAACAGAAGTATTAAAGTAGATATAAATAGGTTTTTAAAAAGTGTTATGATGTCATTTTGCAGACAATTTAATGTTAAATGCTACGATTCCTGTTTTCAATGCGCTTGCAGTTTGTGTGGAAGAACTCCTTGGGGAAACACTAAAAAAGTTCTCTGTTTATTTTTAGTACAGAGAAACAATCAGACTTAAAGCAGTGCTGGGTAATTTCACACATTGGTGCTTCTAATAGTTAGTGAGTGGTAATTGTTCGAAAACCATTTTAACTTCATTGACGTCAGCGAGGACAAGTTGTTAAAGGAGATGTCAGCAGACAAGCCCAGAGGGTCCGGGATGCTTTTAGAACAGAAAATACCAAAGAGACGAGGCGCAAGAGATCCAGTGTTGGCAAGTTCAGCTTTTAATGGACAGCGTTTGCTCCCCGCTGTTTGATTCATCACTTCCTGTACTGACAACACAATTTAATTTGAGTAAGTAGGGTGGGGGTACGAAGCAGCAGTTACTCAGAATGGGACTCTCTCTTCTCTGTTGCACTTAATGATGCAGACTGGAAATATGGAAATAGATTAAAATAGAGCTAAATTTAAAATCTAAAGGAGTCACACTAAGGCGCAGAAATAAAGTCTGGATTTAAAACAATTCAGACCTCAGGCACCTCAGGACATTTTTTTCTTGATATGTAAAGTGTAGAAACTAAAGGTCACATCACTTTTATGTTAAAATAGAAATCAAACCACTGCCTGATGATCTAGGAGCGATGTATTTTTTTCTCCAAATCATTTAGTGCTTTAAAAACAGGTATAAATCTTTTCAGACAGCTGTATGACACACATGTAATTTATAACACACTTTCTTACTCTATGTATTAAAGCCATTAGTGTCACTGAATTTCAAATAAATATTAAAATGTACGTGACTTTTTGCATTCGAGCTGGCCGTGATTTGTCGCTGTTATTTTCCAGTTGCAAGTGACAGTGCAAATCAAAGCATCTGAGCTTCAAAGCTGCTCGCAAAGTCTGTTTGCTTTAACATGACTCAGTCATGTTAACATGACTCATGACTGAGGCTATAACTGACAACAGATAACAACATAACAAATGTCTGCACGTTGGATTAGTTACAGCTGGAATTTGGGTAAGATCTCTGCAGGAATTTGCAAAATAGGTGTTTCTTGGTATCTGTATTTTAGATCGCACCAAATCAGAGTAGAAAAGACGCAGTCTGAGGAAGCAGACTTTTCTTAGCTATGATTTTTTTGGAGAACTGTTGGTGAGAAAAAACCCTCAAACAGTCATTGCCATATAAATGTCTCTGGAGGTCAGTTTGTTTTATGCATTTATGAAGGGAAGATTAATCTATTAGGACTGATAACAGAGGCCGGTTAAAGTTTTCATTTGTCCCTTATGCTATACATGTGTTAGCAATTTATTTGTCTCATTTTCAGTCTACATGTTGCAGCTTTCATTGCTTTTAACATGAACCACTTGTCTGATCCTGAACTGTGCACACATTATGGCACAATCAGTTTTCTTGGTGTGTTTTTACCCGCTGCAAAATGACTTTGACTTTCCGATTGTGAAGTTCTGGACTGAACCGAACTGAAAACACTCAAAATTTCAACTCAACAAAACCAAATTACACAACAAAGGTAAATACTTCCCTCTATCACCTCCTAAACTCATTTAGAAGTAGAGTATACTTTCCACTTATTTACTGATCAGCAGCAAACTCAACATAAATACATATGTCAGGATAAAGTACGTTATGCAGCAGGAGTGGTCCAATTTGTATGGATGCTTCCCTTTTTGCATTTTCTTGGTCGACACTGAAGTCCACTTTAACAGGAAGGAGCATTTAATATGATAGAATTAAGGACTATACCTTTAAGGTAATAAATCTCAGCAGAAAATGTTGGATCTAGATGGCTTTGAGCTAAAATATGGGGACTGACATCAATCCAACACTACATGTGATACCCAAAATGGCTGCATTTTCCATAATGCTGGTCTAGAAGCATCTCCAGCCATCCTCCACGCCTTTTCGGTGTTTCAGTGCATTTGTTTGGGTTTGGTCCTGCTGCTGTGTTAGCAGCCTGCTATAAATGCATAATTCACATCCATTAATTTGCATGTCAGAGAAGTAGATTTCTCATTTGAAATGCAAATACCTTGACTGCTCTGGTAAAGCAGGGAAATGTGAACAATGCTGATAAGCACCCACGAGACAGAGAGAGGAATGAAAAACTGGAATGAGAAAAGGTGAGGCTGGCATGTTAAAAGCGCTGGAGAGGGATTTCATGGACAAAGGAAAAACAGGAAGAAAAGAAAGAGGAAAGAAAAGCAGCTGTTTTGTGTTTAGAAGAAGATATATGAATGTTCACGAAGGGAAAATGCAGTCGGAGAGGTGTACCAAGAGAGAAAGAGATGCCAGAACAATGAGTACACACTGCTTTAGCACCCATGCTTGCACCCACTGAACGAGCACACATTATTACATAAAGCCTGCATGCAAGTACACACACACACACACACTGGTAAGACTTCCACCTGCCATTTTAGACGCAGTGCACACCCTAATGATGGGTAGGAGGCAAGAGAAGAAAAGGGAGGCTCCTTTCATGCTGCAGACAACCACCAGCCGCCTGCAAGGTAATTTTCTGCAGTGCTGTTGTACCTTACACACACACACACACACACACACACACACACACAGGCACACATATACACACTAAATTCCCCAATCACTCTCTGTGTGAACAATACAATCAAGCCAGGCGGCATAGCGAACATAGTCAATACCCTCACACCAAATTAACCAGACTACTCTCGCTCTTCTTCACTGCTCTCGGCCTTCTGCATTTTTAACGTAGGCATGTAAGAAATGCAGCTGGGAAAAAAAAGGAGGAGAAGACATGATTTGACTCAGAGGGATTAATACAAATTCAGGAAGTGTCTGGTAGGCGTGTCCTGGGAAAATCCTCTGCGCCGTGATGTTTTTCACATCTTCGGTTTGTGTTGGAATGAAGGAGAAGAGGTGGGTAGTCAGCGCTGCCGCCGTGGCCGCGGGGACAAAGAGAACCTACAGAGGCTTCAGCAACAGGAAAGACTCCACCCAAGATTTTTGGGAGCACAAATTCATTAATATTTTAAAGGCAGCGCTGTACGAAAGCACGCAAAGTCAATGTACGGATGTGAACGCGGGGAGCTGTGTTAAATTATTGAAATCTTTTTTTTTTCCTTGCATGAAAATGTTCAAATTTAAAGAAGTCGAAGCTTTGCCTTACGTACATTGAAAAAAAAAAACCTGAGTCAAACATAATCTGAACAAACTCAGTGTCAGTGCATGCATATGTATGTGAGTGTGTGTGTGTGTGCGCGTAAGTGCACGAGTGCATTAGTTTTGCAACTAAAGCGATTTTTGTGGAGGACAGATTTAAGGCCCAGATGGTTTGGCATGTAGTGTGTTTGCTATAGGCCAACTGCTCTCACACACACACACACACACACACACACACACACACACAGATGGGAGAGGGTGGGGGAGACAATCTGGTGAGAAAAAAATGAGAGAGGAAACAAACCCTAGAAAGACCAATAGAGAGATGCGACGGTTATATGAGGAAGATCTCTCCATCAGCTGTACGTCTCTATAGGATATATAGAAAACCACAGTTTAAAGAGAGAAAGAAATCATGTCTATCAGTCCACTTATGACCATTACAGATAAAAGCTTTGGGCCGTAACAACCTTCCAGACCACTTTTCTATCACCAGCTTCAGCAATTTGATCCTCCTTCAAAGGTATACAAGCCATACAGTAATTTTGTTGACAGGAATAAAAGACTAAAGAGACAAAAAGGTTTCTTTTTCCAGCCTCAAAATTCAATACATACAAAATAAAGGTGCTTTTAAGAGATTTGTTTTATGCCAGGTACAAATACTGACCTCAGGATGATACAATACACACTGGCTGCACTAAGATTTAAAAAGGTTTCATCCTCTGAGGAGCAGGAATATACTCAACAAACGTCACAGCAGTCTGTCTGTTACATTATCATACATCTAATTACCTTACACAAGTGGAGATGATGGTGTAAAGGTCATTTTTTTAGCCTAACATCCTCCACAAAACGTTCACAGTTGCTCAGTCAGTGAGAACTCAGCAGAGACTTTTTTCTGTTTTTAGACTGTCAGTCAGATTACATGCCGCGGATAAGTGTACATTTTTGGTTTAGGATGAAACATCTTGACAATTTGCGCCACCGCCCAGGAACTGATGTTAAATTGTGTGTTTACACTGACTTTGTGTCCAATCATTCACCTCTAAAATGTGTGAACAGACAAGGATAGAGAGATAAAGACAATTAAAGACTAAATCTGTTAATTCTCTGGAGACCCTGAATATCTATGAATGTCACTTTCACAGTAATTTGCCTGGTAGATTTTAAGGTTGTTGTTTACTGAAAATCTTAATTCAGGAAAATCCAGATTAATTTCTGACATTTTGTTTGTGTTAGTAAAGGCTGATCTTATTTGAGAGTTTTTGGGAAAAATTGCAGTTTTTACATATAAGTCACGACGATAATCCTTCTAGGTCAGACCTGAAACATTATCACTTTAAACACAGTGTGAGTCTGAACTGATTTAAATAAAGATTAACATCAGATTAACATAAAGACCACAGCAGACAGAGAGAAATCTGCCTGAGATCACTGTAAAACCTTTAATATTTCAATCATCAAATTGTGGGGGAGGTCAATATTTCCCAATATCAGATCTGTCAACAAAAGCTGTTTTTCCTTTTTACCTCACAGAGCGACGAAAGCAAAACAAGTTAAAAAGAAACAATCCTCTTACAACTGTGCACAGTAATAATGAAACCAGCAAGCCCTCTTTATATTTTCAAACATCATTAAAGCCAAATGTGTTACAAATGAATATCAAGATTTATGTAGCCATCGAGAGATAAACAAAGCTCCAAACTAAACATTTAATGCTCGTGCATGTCAGACTTTATTAAAACAGGCCACACAGTCACTCTCTACGTCTTACGGCCGTCATTAATTAAGACAAAGACGGGCAAAATATGTCTTAAAGTCCATCAGTGCCTTTTAATCTCCAGCTTCAAGGTGCCAAATGTCACATCAACACTTTCTGGAAATTTACTGTCACGTCTGAATAAGGAAAATGAGACACTAACGGTTAGTGTTTCATTTTCCTTATTCAGACGTGACAGTTATGACATTAACGGCTCGATGAAGCTGCAGATGTTACATAAAAAATGAAACTTTACTAAAGTGCAGTTTCAGCATTGTAACAGTCACTCAGTTCATTGTAAGTCTTTTACATCTGTTCCTGTTTGACCAATACATTTTGTGTTTTTTTTAACCTAATGGCTTCTATAAATTACAAGTGAAGGCGTCACTAAAACAATTAAGATGTCCAAATGACCTCACTCGTCTGCACAAAACTGCAGTAATGTTCTCCAGTTCATTCAAGCGCTTGAACCAGCAAATGTTTCCATTAAAGAAACACAATGTTCGGTTTGTTCAGCGGCTGGACCTCAGCAGTGATGGAGGAAGAAAGAGTAAAACAAAGAGCAGAGAGAGAGCGCTAGAAGAAAGACGGGTGAACAACGGGAAGAATAAGAGAGAAAAATGACTCCAATGGAGAGCAGACTACACCAGAATAGAAAAGAATAGAAAAGAATAGAAGAGAGTAACCTCCTCCTCGTCAGTTTCCATGGCAACAAGCCCTGTTGGTGGGATAGTGGTGCAGAAGTCTCAGCAGGAGAGAGTTCGACGGAGGGAGTGCGGGAACATGTTTTGTGTGTGTTGACTTTAAAGCATACGGACATATGTGGCACACGATACACACACACACACACACACAGATATTCATTATATTTCTGTGTTCATCTACAGTCACCGAAAAGCATGAGAGTGTTTCTGAGACTAAATGAAGGAGGGATGGGCAGCAGAGGGGGATACTGGGAAATGGAGTCAATAAAAGAAGATGTGGATGGAATAAAAGAGGTGAGAAACGACAGCAGAGGGATTAAAGGCTGATTGATACCTTCTGATATTGATCTTTGGAGGCCAGAGCTTCTTCCATTTGCTGCTCTGTGTAGGTGTAGATGGCGGAGCGGTACGTCGTCCCAACGTCGTTCCCCTGTCGCATCCCTGAACGCACACACAAACACACACACACACACACACACACACACACACACACACACACACACAAAGAAATGTGAAAATCAAATTTTCCGCTGATGTGAGGAGCCTCCGTCC
>JBAJHX010000031.1:15416445-15426862 GCA_037176925.1 Amniataba percoides | reverse complement strand
ACACACACACACACACACACACACACACAAAGAAATGTGAAAATCAAATTTTCCGCTGATGTGAGGAGCCTCCGTCCTCAGTTCTTGGCAGAGGCAACATCACATCATCTGAAAACAACAGCTGACAGCATTTCCAAAAATACAACTTGTCTGCCTTGACAGAGCTGAATGCTGTTTTTGACTGCGAGCTGATCATTTCATCGCGTATCCTTTCATCATTTCCATGTCAGCTTGTCAGCCTGGTTGGTTAATGCAGAGGTCTGAGCCGCTCCAGCGCTTTGGCCCAGAGACGGCAGTGTGTTTCAGTCCATCTGTCAGTCCCACACTTTGGTCAACGGTGAAATATTTTGACATTTATGGTCCTCAGAGTACAGATCCTAATGACTGCAGTGGCCTCCTGATCTTGTAACCTGCAGGTTGAAATAACAGGTAACTAAAACTAAACTAAACTTAAACTGTTAAAAAGTTACATTAAAAACATCAACATTATGGAGTTTGGTCGTGATCGCCTTTTGTTGTGATTTGTGAAGCACTTGCACGCCAATATTGGGTAACTTTCTAAATAAGCATGTTAAAATGTTGACGTGCGTGAACCCTTCGATGCACAGCGCGTTGATGCATGTATGCATTTATAAAGCATTATAACTAACTGAAGGGCAACGCTAACACAATTGAATCAGGTCAGACAGTTTAATTAAGCCCGGTTGAACTGGAGTTAGCTCTTGTAGATATCTGACCTTATGAAACATTAAAAATAGACGGCTGTTATTTGTTGCATTAACACGCTGATGTTAGCATATTAGTACGCTGATGCAGGTTGTGCTTTGAGTGAGAGGCCAATCATAGCTTTTTAATAAATTAATTTTACCATTTGAAGCTGCATCTCAGGCTGAGACGGACTCAAACCAGGTAAGTGAAGATTTATTTTAAATTAGTTGGCAACATGGTTTTTCCTCAGGGGGTTACCTTTTACCCAAACTTTCCATATTTCCCCAGCTAGTGGTAAAGTTCTCAATTTCTCTCCATTTTATCGACCCAACACTGTTGTTTTCTGGTGTATAATGAGCATTTCAGCCTCACTGCACTTATCTGTCATATGCTTTTTGATCTAAACATTTCCCCTCAGGGTACATGGCAACATGATGTGTCACGATACTTGGGATTTATTTTAGTACAACAGTAATTTGGTGACAGTGTAACATGCTCATTTGCCATCTAAACCATCATTGTTGTTGGTGCTGGTTAATAAAACTGCCTGGTTCTGAGAAAATAAAGTTTCATTCAGTCTGCGGAAACAAAAAGTATCAGACAAACATACAGTTTTCTCTGTGCTGTTTAAAAATTTTATGCACATTTTTATTGTGTTTATCAGTAAAAACAAACTCTCTGTTATCTGTCAAAGAGTTTGGGTATTATATATTGGTTATTTATAGTGTGTATGGTTGTACCTTGAGTCGGGTTGTGGCTTTCCCAGAAAACTTTGAGCAAGTTGGCAAAGCTGATCTTATCCGGATGGAAGATGACTCTCACCACCTCAGTGTGGCCGGTCCTACCTGTAGAAATAAAACACCTGAGTGAGTCCACGTATGTTTGAGATCCCTCTGGTTCACAGCATACCAACCATCAGTGACATCTCTTGCTCCCTAAAAACAATGCTCAACAGGAATTGAAACACTCAAAGAAAACAGATTAAAGAATAGAAACATAAATAAATATTAGAACAAAGTACTAATAGAGTGATAAATATAGACCTAGAATTTAAATTAAACAATTCAAATATACATTTTACAACTAAGAACATATGTAACTAGAGGAGTAAAATATACAAAAAATAAAGTCAGGATGGTTGAAAGCTCCAGAACAACCAAATAAGTGGATCTTGAGTTGAGTTCAGACGTTCCACAAAGGCACAAAATAAATGAAAGAACAGTTTCGTGCCTCATGAAAAAGCTTCTTCCAAGGTCAAAACTTGACTTAAACTTGACTTAAAATACCTGTAGATTTTAAAAGCCAAAGGGCCAGTTTTGTCCTTGAAAAGTTCACATTAGCTGATTATAATGTTCAACCATAACAAACGATGACTCCTGCAGACAGACAGATAGCAGCTGGTGTTGGTAATGAGTGTGACCCATTACGCTGCACCTCATCTTCCTCCCCTCTCTCTTTCTACTTCCACTCCTCTCTCCCTCTCTCTCTCTGTCTTATTACTTTTTTAATATCAGGAGTTATGGATTCCTACGGTAGATATTGGCGAACAGAGACAAAGCAGCAGTCGATATTAAATTAAGGCCTCGCCAAGCCAATCTCGCAGGAATAAATTCATCTCGGACAAGACGGGAAATAAAGTGGTAGTTGGAACCAGAACCAGAGAGCGAAGCTGCAGAGAGATGTTGTCCACATAATGTACATTTAACTGTAAAATTATCTCACATTCTCATGACTCTATTTCAACATGAACAACTGACTGTGTTTGATAATTAAATGCAGGAGTCAATAGGATCCCACGATGCACTGAGTACAGACTGGGGGGGGGTGGGGGACTTCTGATTTTAGTCAAAACTAGTCATGATATGAGATTTATATAACTGGACTAAACAATACTTTTCTTGGTGCATTAACAGGTGTATTGTTTGCATATTTGGTGAAGAAAATGTATTTAATCTAGATTTTTGGCCATTTTGTGGCCAAAATATTAACATAATAAGTCTAATAATCACTCTCCTTTTATCTCTGTTTTTGGTCTCCACCAGCTGCGGGAGTAAAAATAACATCTGGCTCCTTATTACGATACAACAGTGATAATTCTCTGCAGAGCGAAATCTTTCACATTACAGGGAGTCACTAATTCAGTGTTGATATAGAAAGATTGATCACTGAAGCTTTAACAGAAGTGGCTAAACTTATTATATTGTATGTTGCCATAACCAAAAAACTAAATAAAATGTAGCTAAAACTAATATCACTGTTTGACTAAAGCAAGATACTAAAGGGAGATTTTAATACCAACTTTCAGTATGTCTAACTTTTTCAAACTAACTGATATTTACTAGACTTATAATCAGATTTTATTTAGCTGGTTGGCTCTGCAGTTTTTATTATTATTATGTTTGATAAAATAAGAGTGTATTCATTTGCTTCATTGTTTCAATCCTTTGTTTAAAAAAATCTAATGTTGTTACTTTTTGTGGATAGAAAGAAAGAAAATCCAACAATCCATTATTGTTGATTGATTGCCACTAATAAATTGCTGGAACGGTTTTCTCCCCTGTGTTTAAATATTCGCCCAACTCCAGATGTTCTGTGAGCCACCGCCACCACTATTATTGTGTTTTTTTCTTTCATCTATTAACGGCAAAAGCAAACACTGCCAAGGAAAATGGCTTTGAAAATTAATAAAGACGAACAAAGTGAGAGAGACAGAGCCGCAAATGAGAAAAACAATGAAGAGTGTGGGAGTGTTTTTAAATCTAATAATACAGGTAGATTTGTTTTTTTTAAAAAAAAAGAAATAAAAGAAACATGCAAATTGAATCAGCACAACCTACACTGATCTGACGGTAAATATTTAACCAACAATGAATATTCAGATCAAATTGAGATGGAAAGGTGTGAGGAGCCCTTCACGTAGCCAAGTGTCGTCTTTCAGTGCTGTGCCAAGATACGGTGCTAATTACATCAACAACACACACACACACACACAGAGATCCAGCAGTTCAAACCACCTTCAACTCCTGCTGTTGAAGAAATTATTTTTTATCTTAAAAAACAGTGTGCAGAGAAGTTTTAAGAGACTTTCTTGTCATCAGCAGGATAGTTTAACTAGTATATGCAAATAAAGAGATGCGGGAATGTGAAAAACAGGGAAAACGTAAATCACAGCACATATTAAATGCAGTTTACACATGTATTTCTATATAAAATTCAGACTACAGACTGTTGCAATAAAAGATGAAGGAGCCAGATGAGCAGAAAAGTGGGCGGGGGAGGGTTGGAAAGTGTGAGATGTCTGCATAAAATATTCAATCATGACTCCAAATGCAGCCAATAAAGTGACCTGTGAGTTTTGTTAATTGTTCCTCCTCCACGACAGATAAATCACACACTCACCTGGTGTGCTCGAGCATTTTAGATGTATTCATGTGTTGTTTTTTTTAACGAAATTGGCATACAAGCGCTCACTGGAAGCTTCCTGATCATGTAGAAAACTGCAACTAACAAGCATTTATATTGTCAACATCTCTAAAATGTTTGTCAGTTTATCACTTAATTTGGTGATTCTTTCAGTTTTCATGTAGCGCCACCTTCAGGTCAAAATTTTAAATTGCCCAATACCAAATACCTGCACAACTATCATAAAAATGCTGACGGACTGACACGCTAAGTTAAAAGAGTGAACATGTAAACGTCACCTTGTTGGTCTTAAAACATCTCACGAAACCACTACATGACACTACAGTACAGGCACTTTTACAGAAATGTTAATTAATCCTTATAAATAAAGAAGACATGACACTTCGTCATTGTATCTATTTTTTTCTACTTTTCTAATCACCATCATCAAGTTTGTTTGTTTCATCTGATATTCTTGCCGCGGTTGCTGCCACTAAGAATTCCTTCAAACTTCTTCCACCTTTATTGGAAGTGTATTATCTCAGAGCATATCCATTAATCAACTCATCTTTGCAGACTGTTTGACTGTTATTTGTTTGTGCTCCTACAGAGTGTCCAATAAAACTAAGTTAGAGAGAAGAAATAAGACAGGTGGCGGTGTTGCAGGTCTAATGATGGATTCACTCTGTACTGGCTGGCTGGAGGAATCACTGGGAGGTCTGGACACGCATCACACGCAAATACACAAATGCACACACACACATACACACACAAACACACACAATCTGCACAGAGTGGTCAGGCATCAATAGCAGCCTTATCCGTGCCCCAGTATAATAGGGCCTGGGGGAAATTATTCACTCTTCTGTTTATGTCTGTCTTGTTTTCCACAATCTATTGACTCTCAGTAGACAACTCTGTGTGTGTGCGTGTGTGTGTGTGTGTGCATCGGTATGCAGAAGCTACCTGTGCAGACTTCGTTGTAGGTGGGGTTAGGTGTGTATCCTCCAGAGTAGCCCACTTGGGTGGAATAAACTCCTTTTTGTCTCCAGAACTTCCTCTCTGCTCCCCAGAAACAGCCCATACCTTCAAGAAAAAACGTTCGAGAAGACACAGGTAAGAATGAAACGAGAAAAAGTCTGAAAAGCAAAAAAAGTCCAAATTTTAAAATTACACACAGTGAGGAAGAAAAACTTCTGTGGCGTGTTTTTAAAAAGCAGTTACAGTCGGAGTAAACAAACTACCTCATGTCAGATTTGTCCCACATGATAAGAAAATACAGCTTCACCATTTTTTGTTTTGCTGTATCGAACAATTGACACGAAGGTGTGAATCAGGGCAACCAAAAACAAGACAACAGCCTTTAACAACCCACTAGAGAAAAAAGGTCTGCACATCATAATAAGTATTTACTGTGTTTCAGAGGTGCATTAATAAGTTTAATGTTTAGGGGTTGCAAACAGAAATGTAAGGTGAAGCTATAAATCTTCTAAGTAAAATATAAAATATATACTCGATGTTCGATTTATACACAAAAAGAACTGATAAGTTAGCTAATTGAGGCCTAAACGAGTGAATACAAACCAGCAGCCAGTTAGTGTTAGTTTGACTGTGGCATCCCAACCGAGCAGGTTCCTGTTATCTGTCAGCCTCTAAAGTTTGTGATCGACCTCCTGCAGGTGTCAACAACATCCTCCGAGTTAAAACTATGTTTGGCAGCTCTGCAGGAATATTTCAGCACCAACGATAGTGTCACATCCTTCAACTAAAATACACTATTTCTATATCCTGCATACACTGTAAGTATACAGTAAACATATTTCACATACATAGAGGTGTAACTGATATGTATGACAAGATATGACTTTGGTTAAACTGCTTTAATTGTTACTCCATAAACCGGGCACCAAGAGAATCAGTGCAGCACTGCATGTTAACTACTGCAGCTGTTAATTTGATGTGGGAATAGACTTGAAGAGTTTTAAAACCCACCATACACACGAGGCTAAACAAGCAAACTTTTATCATCATTTAAATGAAACACGTCCGTGAGAATTAATGAATATTTCAGCATGTGCTCTGATAAAAGTAAAAATCAACAAACAAAAGAGTGCGATATTGTCGGCAGAGTCGCTGTGCAGACTCTGTCCTTATTCTGAGGAAAAGCCTCAAGCGTCATAATCATAATAAGAGCGTCTATGTAAACACATTTGGATTTCCATCCTACATTTTGAAATGCATCACTCATAATGTAAAATAAACTAAAAAATGAACAGAGTAGTAAGTTAAAAGTTAACTTAGCAAACTCCAGTAATATAGTCAAATTCAGCCTTTGTACCAGAACACATTTAAATAACTGTGATATTAAGTGTATGTTTTTTAAGGACACGTACCGAACATGGCCACCTCTGTCCCCTCTGGAAACGGAGGAACTGTCCTGTTTCCGTTCACGTCGTGTTTGGCTGCAGAAAGAGAAACACATGTGAACATTAAAGTGAACAGATCAATAATACATGTACGTGTAGATGGAAAATATCAGCATGGAGGCAGGCAGCAGGGCTTTAGAGGGACTGAGCTGGACCTGACGACCTGGACTTTGTGGGTTATTTTATTAAACTGGATTCTGTGATGGAGCTTCTGAAACACCTTTAAGGCTGCTCAGGATCTATTTTCTCTTTCTGCTCTCTGTTCAAACGTGTCTGCTGCTTTTACAAACTGATTATTTCCAAACAGCTCACCACGTCGTATGTATAATATATTTTAAATAAAAATTTGATAAGTCTCCACCACCAGAAAACAAAAGTGCTGAATTCCCTCCACACACACACACACACACACACACACGCGCGCACTCAGAGTGACCCACTTAAACGAGTGGCGAGCAGCTCTGCTTAATTTCATACGAGCAGCATTCACTCCAATCAGCAGAGAGCCAGAGGTGCACGAGGACCCATTTGAGGCCACCCAGCCACCTGGCTGAGCTGGAGGCTGTGTGTGTGTGTAGGTGTGTGCTCCTGTGTGTGTGTGTGTGTGTGTGTTCCTGTGTGTGTGTACAGATGGCTTGTTGTACAATGCTGTGGGGGAGGGAGATGGATTAAAATAAATGGGATGGGGTAGAATGAGAATGAACCCAACATCTGGACCCCCCCTCCCCTTTATGTCCCCCCCCTTCTTTTCTCACACACACACACACACACACACACACACACACACACACACACACATACAGTCTTCATGCATGGAAGCATAATTGTTGTGTGGGGCAACATGCCTGTAAACAAAAGCCAGATGGATACTGCCAACCAATCAGCAGCCCTCCAAACACACACACACACACACACACACACACGCTCACATCAAAGCATGGTGTGTGAGGCAGACATCATTTTGACAATCAGTTTAGATTCTGTTCACACACATCTGAATCCTTCTTTGTCTGATTACACGAGCTGCTGAGAAACAGGAAGTGTCTGTGTGACGCTCGGACAGGACTCTTCACCCTCCTCTTCCTCTGAGAGAGGAAGGTCTCTTTACAGTCCGACTGCTCGTTTAGCTTCCCATCATCACTGTCGTCGTGTTTTCAGCACTGTCAGGCTGCTCTGAATCCACACTAGAGACGTTAAATCCAACCCCACTGCACTGATGAAGAGACAGACATCTCATCGAAATATGAAATAAAACTTTATTTATAAACCATGAGTCATAAAATTACATTAAACTCATTCACTGAAAAAGTAGTATATAATAAGTATTAATTGATTATTTCATGTATTTTTTAAGAAGAGATAATTCTACAATTGACAAAATGTGAAATAACATTTTATTTATGTAGCATCTTTGATACAAATGGATGCAATAAGCAGTACGTTTTATGACTTTATTTACTTTTATGATTAGTTTTTACTGTAAATCACTGTTACTTTGTTATATATGGTGCTTTATAAAACTGCATTAGTATTATTATTATTACTTCCATGGTGCATTTACCTACAGGTGCAGTAGATATAGAATAATATGGACAGAAATACATACAACGATATTAAAATATTCAAAATAAAAACATGCATAATGCTATAAATTACAGCAGAAAGATTGCTGTATTGTGCTGTTGAAATTTATCATGCATCAAGTATCATTGTGTGCAAATTTTTATGATATAAGTGGGAGCAAACATTTGGTTCTTGACCATGTCGTCTGTGTTTTATTGAAGATGTTTATCCAAACTGTTATCACATTTGTGCCTTTATATTCAGCACCTCCCCCTTCATCCTGTTAGCTGTTAGGGAGCTACAGTGTGACACAGTGGGCAGATGCTCTTTCCCTTTTCCAATCCTAACAGGATTTAACGGAGAAAGAGCAGAATCTAAAGAGACTTTTCACAATAATATTCAGTCCTGTCTGTAAACGAAACGTCCCATAAAAACAGCTCTCAGACACTGAAAAATACATTAAATTTATGATAGATGACCCAGAAAAGATGGTTATTTCCATGAAACAGACTGAATAAGATAAATCTACCAAAAATCTGAACAATCTAGGTCTCACTCTACGACGTTCAAGAACATGATTTCAAAATAAAAATCTAAGATCCTGCATCTTAATACTGCTACAGATACTCTTCCTCCTCCTCCTCTCTCCTCCTCCCACATTATCCTCTGTGTGTGTTAGTAATGGCTGCCTTCAGGGACCAGCGAAGGCATGTTCATTACCAGCCACACACACACACACACAGACACACACACACACACACTTAACACACATACACACACGTAGACACACACATACACAGAGAGATAAACAATTTAAATGTAAATGTCAGCGGGGAAAGACAATAAGTCCAGACAGAATACTAATGAGCCTAACAGCTCTGTGTGTGTGTGTGTGTGTGTGTGTGTGTGTGTGTGTGTGCAGAGCATGATTAAGACTAAAACAAAAGCTGGCAGCAGAAGGTGCAGATCAGCTGAGTGTTACCTGTTTCTTTCATACATATATGCTCTGAAATGTGCATGTTTCTTTGAATATAACTCACCACAGCATGACAATAAACACACACACTCACACCCACACACACACACACACACACACACCTGTGCAATAATAGCTGGAAATATGAGAATAAGAGATAAAACCACAATGTTTTGATCAATATTCATTGGTGAGTTTGCACACTCTAATAAAGGGCGGTACATGTTTAATCACAGGTAATAACAGGAAAAGGTTGTTTATTTAATTTGTAAACTGGCTTTTTAGCTTTCCTCCTGTCCTGATAATTAATCCAATATCAGCTCTGCAAAAAGAACCAAAGGCCCAAAAAGAAAAAGCTCTCACAGATCCAAAGCAGCAGGGTTTTAATTTGATTTTTGCCTTTTTTTTCCTTTTCTTTTTTTGCAATTACAACTCCTGTGCAGGATTTGAATATTATTTAACAACTTTTATCTTATATGTGGTGGCTACATCGGTTTCACTGAGCTTTTAACTATTTGACACATGAAGTTTGACGACAGAGGCATGGAGGGAAAGTTACTTTGCAGGTTTAATAGGTAACTGGAATAAAATGATAATGACACAAACTGATGCAAAAAAGAATTGTTGTACTCTTTGGTAAACATTTATTTGCTTTAAGTTCAATTAAACGAGGAGATCAGTGCATCTTTTACGTACTGAGGAGGGGGAGCTTGAGGAGAGGGGTGCTAGCTTAGCTTAGCATAAAGACTGTAAGCAAAGGGAAACAGCTAGCCTGGCTGTGTCAAACATTCAGCCAATCAGCACATAATAACCAGGAGGGTTTTATATGCAGGGGCTTCACCTGATTTCCTCTCAGAAGTGAGAGATACTGGTGCAGCAATAAGAAGTGCCACAAGTCGCCTAAAGTTACTGTGCATCAGAAATCACTTTGGGAACCTTTATTGGCTCTTTGAGGTTTGGGGGTGTGACTTTAGTCTCTGTGCTTTGCTGTAACAAAGTAACTACACGATGAAATAAAAAACAGCCGGGTAACTGAAGTAGAGGGATAAATAATTTTCCCAAACACAAGAAAGAAAAAGATAAAAAAAAAAGAATACCTTTTTCAGAAACATTCATTAATATTCCACACTTATCTTTTCCTTCTCACACACACACACACACACACACACACACACACACTCTGTATACATGGAGGTATTTTTCTGGAGAGTAATTATTCCATGCAGCTCTCCTTTGAAATGCCTGTTCTCGTGGTCGCCTTTATCTCACTGGGAATCTTGTTGATTAATTGAATTCATATTTTTGTGAGCGGTCGAATGCAACAGTGTGTGTGTGTGTGTGT
>JBAJHX010000031.1:15383078-15415573 GCA_037176925.1 Amniataba percoides | reverse complement strand
ACACACACACACACACACACACACACACACACACACACACACACACACACACACACACACACACACACACACTCTCCATTAGTGCTGCTCTATTTCAGCTCTCAGGCCGACATCCGTGTGAAGGCAGGCAGAGCTGCTCCAGAATCGGCCAATCAGCACTCGATACACTCTGTTTTATCTTCACGTCCTTCATCACTTTTTAATTTTCTGGAGTGAGGCCAGAGAAGAAGAGTGAAATGTTCAAGATAAAGGTAAAATAAAGAGGTCAGAAGTGAATTTATTGTTGCAGAATGACTGTATACTGTATCCATTATTAGGTAGATTTACATCATCTTATTAGCATACTGTATGTGCTGCATATATTTCTATATCCTATAAAACAGAAGATAACGTGTCTTTACATCATCCTGCAGTCTGAGCTGATTCAACTAAATGCAAAGCCAGGCTCCGTCACAGTCACAAGATTTGTTGTTGTTTTTTTAAACTTATCTTTTTCCTCATTCGTTCACCAGAAACACAACAGCTGCACATCTCAGCTGCAGCAAAGAGAAAATTTCCAGTGAACATACAATGATGTCAGAGAGCTCAAACAAATTAATGCTGC
This sequence comes from Amniataba percoides, assembly GCA_037176925.1. Classification (NCBI taxonomy): domain Eukaryota; kingdom Metazoa; phylum Chordata; class Actinopteri; order Centrarchiformes; family Terapontidae; genus Amniataba; species Amniataba percoides. The sequence continues at coordinate 15,414,969 of JBAJHX010000031.1, read as the reverse complement.
AGCTAATTATTATTCTCTTTGCCTTTATTTAGAAATCTGATATCAGAGGGTTCACAGGAAATGAGGGGGAGAGAGGGGAGGAGATGTCACATAGGTAATATCAGAAGGTAATATTAGAAATATCCTATGGTGAGCGAGGCGTTCAGGGACAGGTTTAAGTGTCGGCCACCAGCTTTTGGTAACACATAGGAGCCAGTTTTTTTTAAAATACACATTTGAAACTCTTATTAATATTACTAAATAATAAGCAAATGTTTTGTGTTAATTGTCCGAACCATCAGGATGCCATTTATGATCATTCTCAGTGTCAGTTCATCTGTTGGCAACTTTTTCAAAACGATCAGTAAACTGTTTGGTGTGCAAATGGTTTTTAACATCCTAAGACTGCTTTCTCAAATTCAAACGTTTATCCACATTTTCTCTGATTTGTTTTCTGTCTACCAACTGATTGATGATTTGACTGATTATGTGAGAAAAAAGCTGGAAATCTTTCAGTCACAAATCAGCCTGCATCTGCTGAATGTCTTCGGTTGAAGCCGACGGCACAAAATGACAACACAAAAGACCGAAAACCATCATGAGATGCAGCTGGCAGCTCTGGAAATGTCGTTGCTAAGTTCACTTTGAGCTGACAGTGACAACTGGTTCAAATAAAGTCGTGATCAAACCAAACAATCACAATGATGATGATCACATTCGATCTTAAGGCAAACATGAACCAAATTTCATGGCAGCTGTTGAGATATTTCACGAAAAAACTAAAATACAATTGTCATGCTGCCAGTAAAAGATGAGTCATCAGAGTCAGTAGGGTTCATCCTCTAAGAACCACGAACGTCTGGACAAAATGTTCAATGGTCGTCGAGCTGCAGTCAGATATACCATCTGATATCAGATATACCATCCTGCTGTGAGTGCATCTTCACCATCGATATCAGCTAAACAACACTGAATATCGGCAATGATTTTCTCCCTTCCAACTTCTCTCCAACTGGAAATTAAAAAGATGAGGGGACCAGACCGGGGGCCTCGACGTCGCTGAAAAGGGAGCTACAACTTGGCTCAAAACGTCCGGCAGGGCTCCCCCCTCTTCTCCTCCCCCCTCCGGAGCTGCAGACCTGACAGTGATAAATGAAACACTGCAGCTAATGTCTGGCTGGGGGATATTGGAGAGTCTAAACACACACACACACACACACACACACACACACACACAGAAAAGATTGCCTCAACTGCTCTGCAATTAAATCTACAAAGTAACCTCCCCCACCCCTCTCCTGTGTGTCTCTCTCTCTCTGATTGCCTGGTTTCTTCATCTTCCTCCTGCTACCCCCCCATTTTTCCTTATCATCCTCCCCTTTTACATCTCCCCCCTCCACCCGTGTCTCCCTCTCCATTCCTTCCTCCCCGCTGCCGTCTCTCCCTCCATCTGAGCCTCTCGATCAGCTTCTCTGATTGCCATCATCGTTTTTATTACTGCCCATCATTACGACCATCAGTGTGCCCCCCCCCCCTCGCTTTTCTGCTGCTGACAAGCCTCACAACACGCAGGACATCTCCAGAAAGATGTTTCCCTGCTTTTAGGAATAAATTAAGTGTTTGTTAGCAACACAGACTGCTTCATGGGCGTCAATGGGCCTCAGATACAATAACCAAGGTTGCTGCTGAAGAGATTCGCCCCCTCCCTGTATGTGAGTGTGCTGGATTTCAGCCATTAAAATACAAGCTCAGCTGCTGGCTGTCTATCCAACTATTCAACTTTAAATCGGTGTTTTATGTAAAACACATCCTGACTGATCAGAGAGCAGGTCTGAAAGCCTTCTGGTCTCTTTCGGGTTTGTTTCGAGGGGTTTCATCGGGTCCCTTTAAAGACCTCTTACATCAGTGTGTCTATATGCACACCTATACAAGCAGTTATTTGTTGATTTGCAAATGCATTCATAAGCATGTGTTAACTTATTATTTTTAGACTTAGCTGACTTAATATTTACCTACTTTAAAAGATCAAAGTTTGGGTTAAAACAGAGCTTTTCACAACATTAATCACACGTCAGAAAGCCTTCATGTAACGCATTTCCAGGTTTAAAGAGCATTGTTGGCCTTGGACACCCAGTACGAATGACATCTGTACATGCTTTATGCAACCGGGTATAAACCAGGTGACACTGCAGTATTCCTCTTTGAGCGTCTTGTCTCCTGATCTTGTTATCTAGAAATTAGAAACTGAGATAAAATTGTACATTAGAAACATCAATGTCCATATATATTAAAAATCTATTTGACTCTGTGTTATGCTAGAGAATAATTGTTAAACTTCTTAAAGAATACTGTATATATTTTCCCTTTAATCAGTCCTAAATTGCATGGTTTCTCTTTTCCCTGAAGGTTCCTGAAGGTGTGCAAACATGAAAAAGAAACTGCACCTCAGAAATGCTTGTGAAATGTATTATTCCTCTTCTTCACTTTCTCTAAACCTCTGAAACACTTGATTGACGGCTGCGTGTAATTAGAAAGGTGGCTGGGGTTAATAAGTCACCGCAGACTGCGAGTGTGTGTGAGTGCGAATGTGTGTATGTGTGTGAGCTCCAGGCGATTGATCACTCCAGAGCCATTAGTAGTGAGAGTGTGTCTGTGTGGTGTAGGATGGTGGGAGGCAGGAAATAGTACTTAATGCACTTTGCACTTATAAGATGGTGGACAGATTGGACCCTTTCAGACATGAATCTGTAAAGCTCTTGGATGCATCTGCACATTTACTTTTATATTAAACACACACTATGTCTACGTTGTTGAAAATGTAGACTGATTGACTGCTCATGAGATAAGTGGCACGCCCTATAACTTATATTTAATATATGAAGGGAGAGGCTTGTTTATTGCAACATGTATACAGGCTTTTATTCACATCAATACAGCTATGATATGTTGAGAGGGCTGCTGTTCGTCTTATTGTGAACATCATTGTCTATTCTGTGTTTAATAATACAACTACTACACTATGTGAAGTAAAAGCAGGCCTCTATAGCACTTAAGCATTTTTATGTTTAGCGATAAAAGGCTGCAGTGTTTACATGGCAGGAAGCTGAGCTATAAATGCTGAAGTACAAAGACAGAGCTCCACGTCGGATCTGAAGCAATCGTTTCTCACTCTCTTCTGCTAATTCGGCCAATCTGACCGAAATGAGAAACTCAAAGGGAGACAGCTAAAAGACGGACTTCCTATTTTCTATTAAATGGGCACAGACTTTGATTAAATATCAGATAAAAGGATGGAAACAAGCTTAAAAATACATCTGTGATTAATATCAATTAATCTAATTACTATTAATAACAGATAAAGTTGTTAATGTTGACATAGATTTACATTTAGCATACACATACATCATCATCCAACCTTCCACCTGATGAATTTTGGTCAATATCTGGCACTTCAGCTGCTAAAAGTCTCAACTTTGCTCACTACCTGGTCTCTATCTGTGCACGTCAGCCTGTCTGGTGCTCAGTAGGTAGAATATGGTGGGTTGATCAAAGCCTTTCCTCTTAAAACAGATCCAGTAAATGTGGCACAAAACTAAAATGATGAACTACTACAGCCCCGACTTTTTCTGAATTACTGATCCACCTGCAGTGCAAAGTCAATACAAATGGATCTGTGTGTAATTTGATTTCTTTGAACCAATATGAGGACAGAAACAATCAAAGCCATCAGGAGAGCAAAACCTGGCAAAAGCTCATCAAATAGTCAGGTACATGTCTGGTATTTCGAGTCCATTTGTTTACATTTAGGCAAACTAGCACAGAAAAAGTATGCCGAATTAGCCATTAGAGGATCCTGTTTGACGTGTACTCATGAATGTATGGACAAGTATCACTGGATTACTGTGACAGTGAAGAAGACCTAAAAATATGACAATTCCCAGGCAAGTTCTGCAGTGAAAGTGAGAGAATCGTCACTGCAAAATCACTGATGATTTTGAAGCAGACATACAAACATCTGCTGGACACCAGAGATTAAGGTGAATTATAGAATTGTTAGTAACACTTCTGTACTTACTTATTTGATAAATACATTTAATTTTCATTTAATCTATTTAATTTCTGATTTCACTAAACTCTCATCAGATTGGTGTGTCAGTCTTTTTCGCCCAGATAGATCTTGTGTTTTCAAATAAAATAACATCAATGTTGAATATCTATTCTTCTTTCTCTCCATCTCTCAGCTTCATCTTGCATGTCTCTCACATACTCCTCCTAAACGCCCGTCATTTCGTCCATCAAGGTTATCAGGCCGCTGTGTAAACAACAAAGAGCTCCTCCGACAAGGACCCGCACAGACACACATTCATTCACCGGGGTCCCTCTGTGTTGTCGTGGTAACGGCTGTGACAAAGGTAGATGGATTGAGGAGCGTCGGGCCGAACCTGATAACGCTGCTCGGTTGTTGAACAGGTTCAAGAGATGAGATGGACCGACTGATGACACCGACTTCACCTGGATTACCTGATCTGTCCGATAAACCCGACAACATCACACCCATATGTGATTGTTGAACGGTGGTGAAGAAAGTATTCAGAGTTTTTTGTACGGATTAAGTAAAAGTATAATCAGGAAAATGTACTTAAAGTATTAAAAGTAAAAGTAATTGCTGCCATAACTTGTTCCACTATTTCATGTTGTCTCCTTAGAATATTATTCCTAATGCATTAATATAAAAGGTGGATCTCACTTTGAACTATTTTGCAAATAATCTATAAAAAAAACATCAGATTTCGTGTCATTTGTAAAGTAACTAAATCTATCAGTTGTAATGGAGTAAATTAATCAACTATTTATGTGTTTAGTTACACTCCATCGTCTCCATGTTGTTTCTGCTTCCGAGGTGCAAAAATGAAATGAGTGTTGTCTTTTTGAACAGATATTTCATCTCTACCAGCTAACGTTCTTAAACTAACAACTTTTATGGAGACAATAAAAATGAAGGTTTTCTTCAGATCGCAGTGCGGTGCCAAGAAACAACTTCGTATCATCTTAAATAAACTGTTTATCAAAGTTTCCGACCACTAAAAATGAGGCGTTTTATTACATTACATTTAAATGTTGTGAAGTCTGTTTTCATGTTCGTCTGTGAAAGTGGAAAATTTCTATGTGCTCACAGAAAATCTCACTTCATGCTTATTTTTCTAGTCTAACTAGTGATGCCACTATTGTTTGGAGGCCGATCATGGTCCAAAATTCAACTTGCAAAAGTGGAAACTTGAAGCCTTTGATGCACATACACAGCGAAGTGGAGAGCACGGCAGTTCAACTACTATTTCTATCATTTCTATCTATAATTCATCAACATCATTCAGGACATTCAACTGCAGGAACAAGAAGAAAATCACATTTTTCAATGGAGGAAAACTTTAACTGAACTTGGTATCTTGACATCACACATCTTATTCACTCCTGATATTTATATCAACCTCAGAGATTCCCTGCAAACTCTCTCAGAGAAAATGACACGTTCCACCACAGCGAGCTGTAATAATAATGATTTACACCTGCTAATTAAAAGAACAGCTGCTGGATGTCTGTACACATCTGCACTGTGCTGTGATGGGGATGACATTAACTTCTCCATTAGACTTTTTTTGTTTTTTTTTTTCTTTTTAAAAGGCTGGAGCTAAATGTTAAGGATAAATCGACTGAGAGTATTAATGCACAGGTAAAGTCTGAATACAAGTGGCAAGTACTGAACATGTAACTCAAGTTTTTACATCATGTTCATCTCACAGAGCAAATGTTATGTGGGAGGGTCAGATCAGGTAAATTTAATTGTCGGAGTTGGACGCTGGCTGCATGTCTCAAAATGAAAGTTTAAAGTGTGGAAAAACTTACAGCAGGAGCCAAATTAAAAAGGAGATGAAAAGGAGAATTATAAATTGATTTTTTTAAAACTTTTTAAAGTCTGTTTTGTGTTTCATTACTGAGTCTTTTCATTTATGCAAGTCCCTGATGTTTACGTTGAGACAGTTTGGGGACTATTTGAAAACAAATGAATTGTTTCAGACATTTATTAAATAAAAATGGCACACCACTGCAAGTTCAAGCTTTTCAAATGTGAACTGGATTTTACTGACAGATCGTATTTGGATTTTGGACTGTTGTTTTGATTAAGTTGTCATGGACATTTTTCAAAATTTTCTGATGTTTTATAGAAAAAAAAATGGTTGATTCATTGACTGAAAAATTTATCTGAAGATTGTCAAAAATGAAAATAATTACTTATTGCTGCCCAGGATTATGACTTGTGCGTGATTGAAGTTACTGAATTACAATGAAGTAGCAAACTATTCAAAATCATATTTTAATGTTGTCACTTTCAATCTAATACAGACTGAAACTTTGGAACTCAACTTTTATGATCTACATTCAAAAGTGGAGCTTTGAACAGCGACTAACGAGCCCTTTTGGTGTGGTTGTTTCGGAAACTGCTGTTTCTAAGATCAAGAATGAACTTTCAATCTAGACTTTTTAGCCAACAAGAAGGAAAATGCCTTAAAAACCAAGGAAACAGGTGAAACAGGTTTGAAACTGTCAAACAGGGAGGGCAGTGAGCACTGAGTTACTCCTGAAAAGTCTATATCTGAATATCTATAACGCCATGTCAACAAATGAAGATCATGTGATACGATTAAAAGCTCCAGAACATCTAGTGAATGGGCATTAAGGTGAGATTGTTTGATTAACTACCATGTCCAAAGACAAAATGATCTCCAAGTCCAATCTGTCATCTTTTTTTGCACAGTTCTGAATCTAAAATCCAAATCAATACACTTCAAATCATAAAATAGTTTGGAGGTCAAACAATGCCAAAATACCTGCTTTAGTTTACGGCTTCTGGCCCGGCTTGGCCTGCGTCGTATCCTTTGGGTCAGTTTCAACAAAAAAAAACAAATCATCACACCAAAAATAAGGAACAACTCATATATATTACAATTTCGCACTTAAGCTGACACGAAACCACCTTCTTCTTCGTCACTTTAACGCTAATCCAGCTGATTCGGTCAGACGTTTCAATGCCAACGAGCGAGCAGACACAAACCTCATGCTTGGCAGCCGGGTTGGCCTTCCTCTGGCTATTAGTAGACTCTTTGAGGTCCGGCATCGCTCCATGTCTGGTTTGTTGTTTGGCTCTTCATAACAAAAAAAAAAAAGCTTAATTTAACAAAGGCTGTTTTATCGCCTTTAAAAACACGGTTCGAGTTATTGGACGTTGGGGTCGAGTCGCACTTTGTCCGGGTCGGGTCCGGCTGGCTTTGACGCTGAAAATCATTTGAAGAGAGAAAATCGCTTGTTTTGTTAATTGGTTTTTCCGCAGCCCTTTTCAGAAGCAGAGTTTTCAGTCGTTTGAAAGTACTTTTTTCTCTCTGGTCTTTTTTCGGAGTCGAGACAGAGCCCGTCCCCATCCACCTCCACCTCCACCACCAGCACCACCACGCCTGGACATTTCTTGATTTCCTCTGGCGCTGCAGCCCCGAGCCAGACAGACAAAGGAGGGGAAGCCCTGCCAAGTCTCTCCACTGCAGGCATGGCTTTTTCCTTTTCCTCTCTGCTCCCTCGCTCTTTCTTCATTCCTTTCTGGAGCGTGGCAGCGTTCCCAAAGAAGCTCTGGCGATGCTCCAGCATGTCTGCCACTCCGTCTGAACCCGTCCATCCATCCATCCATCCATCCGTCCCAACTGTCCTTCCGCGGTGGACCCCCGCCCTCCTAACCCCTTTCACTCCCACATCCTCCTTCCCACGTCCAACCCCCCCCCCCCTTTTCAGTCCACCACGCAAAAAATACTGAACACACTTTGGGTAAATCGATCCAAAGTACAGAGAAAATACAAACGCTTGACTCTGCACTCCTCCTCCCATCTCAACATCTCTCTGTCTCTTTAACGCTGAACCCAAAATACCACCGATTCAACGATCCTCTCCACACAACCTTTTTACACTTACTACTTATTACCGTCATGTTTCTCTTTTTCATGTTAAAGGGTGGGGAGTGAAAGTGTGTGTGTGTGTGTGTGTCTTGTGTCTTTTGTTCAGTGCCAGTGTGGATCTATTCATCATGTGCCAAGACTCAGCGCCCTCACTTGTAGTGAAGAGGGGGCAGGTTGGTGCCAACTGCCCCGACTGCCAACTTGGTGCTGCTGTTGGTCTGTTTACACACACACACACACACACACACAAACTCTGTACTGTATCTCCAAAAGACACACATATGCACACTTTTGTCTGAGCCATTTACATGTTAGAGTGACAGTTACTTTTGAATGAATAAATAAATCAACAGATGTATGGATCATTAAAGCTGCTGCTGATATTTATAAACTAGAGCTGCTGATATCAGATATTCATTATTCATCAAATTAAGACCAAGCAATAATATGGTATTATTTTGACCTTATTTTACAATATTATTTTATATAAATAGATTGCAATGCAAAACAAATTAAAAAGGAAGTTATCAGCGTTGTATATATTTCATTGTTTCTTCAATATTTTGATTGTTTAACTATTCTACACGTTTTCTACATGTTACTGATAGATACGAGATTTCCACATTGATGACCTTTGTTTGTAACGCGAGTATTAATCATTTAATTTGGCCTTAAATTGATTAATGCATATTGGCTGACATCAGGTGTTTTCTGGGTTGTCAGGTGAGTGTGACCTGTTTACAAGTCAGAAAATTGTTATTAAAATATAAACCGTGCGACATTTAATATTTAATAATATTGAATTTATAAATATTAAAATATTTATCTGAATGTGGTGACACTTATCATAATCATATTCTACAGCACCACTACTGTTTAAAGCATTTATAAGGGTGTTAATGTACATATAAAAATAGACTATAAATAAAATACCAAATATTCTAGAAAACTAAAACTCTGATTAACTCTATAATGAGAATAAAACATTTATGCATGTTTAATGACATCTGACCAAAGTGTCTCAGAACCAAGTGTTTCATAATGTTGCTATTTAGTTGTGATGCTTCAAAACATACTGACAGCGTTGGTTTAAATCTCACACAAGGCAATTGAATGGAGTCAGTGAAATCGCTCTTCAGTCAGTCAGTCTCCATTTTTAAGCCAATGTGGGTGTAAATTTTAACTATTTTAACAATTTCATGCACCACTGATCAGCTGAATATTAACATATATGACCAAAAGCTCCAGAACAGCAACAACAACAGAGACTGTTTTTGTATCATGAACTGCAGCTCACTGTAAGTCGGTTGTGTAAAGTAACTAAGTACATTACTTAAGTGCAGTTTTGGGGTATTTATACTTCCATTTCCTTGATGAAACTTTATGTCTCCCTGGAGGACAAAGTCACAGACTACTGACCATTTTAAGTGTTTAAAATCACCTCCTATTTAGCAGCTGCAGCATTAAAGTGATGAACACACCAACAATCACTAATTTTAATCCAATAATACAACATTTATTATTCTGAAATTAACAATCCTGCATTAAGAATACTTTTCTTTTTGGTACTACTTTATGTTAGTAGTCACCTTCAGTTGTAACAGCATACTTACACACTGTAATAATTCTACTTTTACTGAGTACTTTTACTTCTGAGTGCTTTGTATTCATGTAATAGAAACTCTTCTGCGCATGCGCACACAGCTGATCCGCACTTATAACAGCTGCAGGTGCTAAAGGCTAATTTATGGTTATTAAACTAGTTTTTGTCTTAAAAACGGTCTGTGTTCCTATTGTATAAAGACAGTTATACTACAAAAACTAACACAAGACTAAATAAACTACTAAAACTCCCTTGAGGTTACTAACTAGCGTGATAAAGTCATGTCGCTTTAGCTGCAGCAGCTACACGCAGCCCGGATCAGGCTACTTACCGGAGACCTTGATGGCGTCGGTGCGACCGGGCAGGGCTGTCTCAGGTGTCGGCATCTGTGTTTTGGAGGCCATATCTCCCATTCTGCTGTTGACAAAGTGACGCCAAACCAGACGGAGCCTGGAGGAGGAGACCATCGACCCGGCGGAGACACACGGAAGCTAGCTCGGTTAGCTAACCTGCAAACGGAGCTTACCTAACATCAACACAGAGGTTGTGTAACCTCAGAGTACCCACGTGTTACTCAACAATGTTCATAGACAAAGCGGCATGCACACAGATAGTGTGGTATGAGAGTAAATACACCTAAAGGAGAACATCGGGCATTTACCTCTGAATGATGCATCACTCTCTTTCTGCACAAATGATGACCCTTAGCAGCAATCATGCAGATATATTTTTCACCTTGTCCTCTTTTTTGTGTTTAATTGACATCATATGTGAGCCGAATTGATCAGACGACCTCTTTACTACTTAATCTAGTCAATATGCACACCCTGAAAACATGCACAGTCACTAATGATTGAAATAACATTAATTTGTGGGAAATATGAATGGAGTCTGGCGTAAGGTTCCAGCTCGGGTGCGAAAAAAGCACTAGACATTTTCCTACAGACAGTAATGAAAGCTAGGAAGTGCATTTAATAAAGTACTACTGCACACTTGATTATTTACATTTCCTGCATCTTTATGCTTCTAATCAACCAAATTCAGAGGCAAATTTTGAATTTTTTCCTCCTATATCTCCTCCTATATTTATCCGATAATTTAAGTTACTTTTCAAATTCAGATTAATAATGCAATAAATAGTTTACTAATAAATTATTATAGATTAATGAAAAACTTTATTGCTTCCTGGGGGACAATGTCACAGACTATTGGCCACGTGTTGTGTTCAGGTGCAGGCGAGAAAGTTTGGTGTCTCAAGCTTCTTACCTGATCTTTCTTTTTCTAAAACTAACCGATTGTTATTGTTTTTTTATTGATATTGTTATTGTGATGGACTGTTATAGATGTGGGATACCAGGTGTGAAAAGCAGGCCCCTAAAACCAAAGCTAAACATTCACTTTTTTAATGTGGAGTATTGATTAAGCTGTAACATTTATTACAAAGAAAGCCACTTCCTCAGTGTCTCAGAGATAGTTTGAGCTATAATCGTTATCACAATCATTTTGTCATGAATTTTAGGCACTTTGCTCAAACCTGTGAATGCGTTGAGCCTTATTATTTTAGCTCAGTTTGTCTCATAATAACTTTGCTTAACTTTTCTAACACCATATGTTGTCTCTTTTGAAAACCAAAGTGTTTTTCTGGTCCAGTATGTTCGCGCATATGTGATGCATCAAAACACTCACAATATTAAAATATGTGCGAGACGGTTATGAAATCAAGTGGTGTGAACTGTGTACACAGAGCAGGATGGCTGGAAAAAACTGATCTTTGGGCGTTTGTCGTGTCCAAACTTGTGATTTTGTTTGAGGCAATCAACACCAAGTCCCTCCTGTTTCCGCCGTCTTTTTACAGTGAAGTTTTCTGTTCCTGCCGCACATCCCTCAAGATATTTCCCATTATTATCACATGAAACTCAGTTCATCGGGGAACTGTTACATTTCTGTCATCTAAATGTGCCTCTTCTCACTATTTAAATGATCGCTGTAAATGTAAACTTAACAGAAAGTAGATTTAATCAGCATATTTATCATTAACACAATACATACATTTGATTGAAATGAAATCATCTTAAGGTAAAAATTGTTGTATGAAAATGTGAATATATCTCGATATAGACAAATATATATAGAGCAATATAAATAACAGTAATTAAATACTTGATAAAATATACAAGCAGCACAACATGAACATATAAATTAACTATATTTGATAAAAATATAGACATTAAGTGGTGGAATATACAGATATGTCTACATTCAAAGGTTGACAAATGAAGAAAAAACACTTAAATGATCATTTTTCATTGTTCAGACAGCTTGTCTGTGGTTGGTTGAGGAAAATGAGGCTCCATAAGATGGAGGCCACTGATTATTTCATGGTTTGTGGCTGTAATGGTGCAGTCAAATGAGCGCACAACAGCCCCCATCAGTCTACTGGTTCCCAGTACACCAGGCGGGGTGAGGGGGGGGCGGAGGGATGGAGGGGCACAGATGACGAGCCATATGGAAGAACCCGGGAGGAACGCTGCTCGTGTTGGAAAAAATATTAATTTCAGCTTCTGATTATCCCTGTATGAAGGTGAGAGTCATCAATAATTCAGCAGCCTTGTGCACAGTTTTACATTCCTGCAAAGAGGAAGCGAGTTGTCGGGTAAATGGGAATACATGCAGTTTAATGTCTGTCACCTCAGGAATGTTTTAGGGGATGCTGATATTTTATGGCTGCCTCAGCTAGAGAAATTTATCCTTCTTTTATGAAGCTGTTAAACATAAATACAACCCTCATAAACATCAACTGGATATTGCAAAGTCCTTATTTAGATTCCTGTCAGCATCCAAAAGGTTAAATGGGTTTTGGTGGTTTAGCAACAAAATGCAGTCTGAGGTCTGAAATGCTGATTGATTAAATATTACGAAGCCTCTGAGTGGTCACATAGATATTTTTTTGTAGTTTTCATGCATGTTTAACTAAATTGTGTGCACAATTTAGCAAATGTGCAAACAAAAAAGTATAATGTGCACACAGAATGTCCAGCAAAGGATGACATTATCTATAATACATCCCCAAACTAGAATAAAACTTTATTATTGAATTTCAATAAATTATAACGTGACAAATGTCTTAGCTATCCTGGCAGTGAGCATGTTGTGCATGCATTATAAGTTTTTCATGCACACCTCTTACGAAATGAGCACTAAATGAGTAAAATTTGTGCACAAACCCTGAAAAACATGACGTGAGCGCTCAAGGGCTCCATAAAATATGAATCCTCTTGCAGAAAACCAGCAGAGTGAGACAAAGGTCAAAGGGTTAATGCAGCGATGTGCTCCAGATGAAAGGAAATAAAACTTGAAGGTAATAAAAAACATTACATGAGCAGAATAATTTAAATGGAATAATGTGAATTTTAGAGACAAATAGCTGTAATGTCTTCTTATACCACAATGTCCTGATTTTTATCCATTAAACACACAAATACAACATGCACATCTTGCATTTATCCCATTATTTTACATTTTATGTACTTATTGAAGCTACAGATCAAGGTGTAGTGTTCATGCTAAGCTAGTTAGCATAGCTTAGCATCTCTAGTGAATGTGCAGACATAAAATTCAATCATTTCATCGGCCTCTAAAGAAGAAGTCAATTTAGTACTGAGTCGTATTATCTAATAGGACACTCTGATCCACCTTTTGATACTTTTGGTGAATCTCGTGGCCGATTAGATCTGACAGCATGTTTGACCTTATCTGAGATCATTTGTAGTTTATTATAACAAAATTGTGTTTCCGACTCTGTGGAAGGCCCTTTCTTGCTGCTTTAATCGTGATAACACAACATGAAGCCAGTTTGGTGTAGAAGAACTTGACACCTTGGAGATGAAGGAGCTGGGCCTTTCCTCCAAACATCACACACTGATGCTCTTTCTGCTGAATTAATGCATCAACATCTGCAAGAAAACAGAAACCAGAAGAGGGGATTGAGTTAAAGCTGCAGATTTTATCACGCGCGGTCGCATCGTTCAGGGAGCCACATGCTGTCGGTGTTTTCGTGCAGATTTTCGTGGTTGTGCGTTGCAGATTGTGAGTCGTTTCTTCAGCATTTCGGAAACCAAAGATGAGAGCGTTTATTATTTCGGTGGACTCGTCACGTGGACCCTGTTTTTCTCCGGGTCTGTTTGGTGAGGCAGATGCTCTCACTCTTTCTCTCCTCCCTCCATCCTCAGAGGAGGATGAAAAAGCAGGGAGGGGAGGGAGGACAGAGTTGGAAGCTGGAGGCTGAGGATGTAAAAAAAAAAAAAAAAAAACTGGCTTCATCTGACTCCCTCTCTCTTTTCAGAGGACCACCCCCTCCCCCCTCTCTCTCTCCTCTCTCTCTCTCTCTCTCTCTCTCCTCTCTGACTGCGCCCAACTTCTCTCCCCTCCATCCATCCCTCCATTCAGCCTCTGTATACTCCTCCCGGCTGCACCCAGCTCACACACAAGCTGCTTTTTGAGGGTTTAGGGTGTCGCTGGGCTCTGGTACTCTTCTTGGGTTTGGACTAAGAATCGTTTTTTTTTTTTTTTTTAAACCCCTCCTCCTATTGAGCTGCAGAAGAAGGACGCTCCGACCTCCGCATCCCCCCGCAGCAGCAGCAGCAGCAGCAGCATCCCTCCTGCGTCCTCCGCATCCTCAGCATCCCTGCGCGGACCTCCGGAGGAGAGCGGGCGGCGCACGCAGGGCAAGCCGGCGAGCAGCGTCCGATCAGCGGACACACAGGGCGGTCTGCATCGGTGTGTTTCATGCAGGTTTTTTTTTCTGGCTGCATCAAATCAAAGTAAATGTAGAAAAAAAAAAGAAATCTGCGCAATATATCCTGCTCCCTGCTGCTGTAAGGTATTGTTGTTCGTTTTTCCCTCCCCTCCTCCCCTTCTCCTTTATTCATTTGAATGCAGTCATCTTTTTATAAGGCCTTGTATGTGTGTGTGTGTGTGTGTGTGTGTGTTTTCAAGCCTCCATCAGCTCCTTTCATCTCCTGCAGCAGCCGCAGTGTGCTGTTGTGCTCTGCGGAATTTTCTCATTTTCTGCCTCTTTATGGAAATATGAGCGAAAGGCTGCACAAACACACACACACACACACACACACATAAGATACACACCCTTACCCCCATCACAAATCAGATGCATGTGCATTATATTGAGTTCATGGTGTATTATTGTGGCTGTGCTCTTCTAATTATATAAGACACCAGGATCTTATTATTTGTATATGATGCAACGTTTCAGGCCCAAAGATTCATGTATTGTGTGTTAAGATGTGTGTTAGTGTATGTGTTTCAGTCTTGTATATTTTTTAACACACACGCCCGACCCCCACAAAGGCACCCACCACCACCACCACCACCCCTCCTCCTCCTCCTCCTCTCTGCATTTTAGCCTACATGAGCTATCTGGGTCATTAGCATTTCAGCAGTTAATGAGGCTGCAGATGGGTCCATGTCCTCTCTGCCGGGGAGCCGTTGAGCAGCACAGACTGTCAATCTGCAGCAATTCAAATGAGAGCACCAATAAATGATAAGATGCAACGTGACATGATGTTTGTGGAGCTGACAGGGATTGTGTACTCATGTGGGATGAGGAGTAAAATCACAGCAGCAGCAGCAGCTTCCTCCCCTGCAGCTGTGTCATTAATGCAGTGGTGTATAAGAACGTGCATTATGGCTGCTGCTGCTGGATAATGGAGGATAATGCTTTAATGGTCCGCAGTGCTGCTGCTTAAAGGACCATACTGCTGTGGGCTTTTTCCTTTTTTCTTTTCCTTTTTGCGTCCATGCATCACTTTTAACCGTTTTCCTCATTGTGCGTTTTCTGAAATTGCAGGGAGCCGTAATTGTTTTCATTTCGTCACGGTGTGAAAAAAAAGGACTTTACAGTTTCTTCGGTGGTGAAATCCATCTTGGCGAGCTTCCACTGTAGGTCAGATTGCATTATCGCTGTATGACGTGCAGTGAAGTGCTGGGGATGCTATCTCAAGCAAGAGGGTCCCTAAATAAATCTGAAGGAGGCCACATGATCAAAAGGACAAAAAAAAACCCCACGAAGATGCACAAAAAAATGCTGCATAATCTAAAATAAATCTTTAAAAGCTGCAATCTAAGAAGAAAATAAATCAGAATTTGGTTGCCTGTTTCCACTTTAACCTGTGAAATGAGATGTCAGGTAGACATCATTTTGTTTTAAGGGTTTACAAAGACAAAAGTCCCTGCTAGCTGGTTTTCACACCAAAGTGAGAAATTCATGGAAACCAGAGGCTGCGAGGATCATGCAGAAACACGCTGATGGCATATTTTGAGAGAAAACAGCAGCAATAGTCGGTGAAGGCTGCATAGTCAGGAGATATATAGGAGTGTTGGCGGTTTTGTCCTTGGATAGAAGCTTCCCCAGCAGGTCGCCTATTGTGTGGAGGTCACAGTTTATCTCTGGGCTGACATGGGCACACACACACACACACACACACACACACATACACACATTAATACTCATACCTATGGACCACTGTCTTTGGGCTGCACTGCAGATAGAGGGGGGGCGTTGAGAGCTGATGAAACAGTGCTGAGCCACTATTTAATACATAATGTACGAAGAGCAACTGTAGTCAGAATAACCACAGTATCCATTATAATCAGCATCGGTGTCTTCATAGATGCCACAGTCAGTGTAATCTCTCAGTTTAGTCAGTAAAAATGGTGCATTTTTATCATGTGATAGATCATTTGTAGTCAGTATTTGTCCCAAACAATGACAGTACAACATATATAAGGCAGAGTCATTTGTAGAGATGTGAGTGTCTTTAAAAATGCAATTGAATACATTTGTTCTTTTTAATGTAATAAATATTGCTCATTGGTTTGATAACAGTCGTATTTTGTGGAGACATCACAGAAAGGATGAGGTGAAAGCTCAGTGCAGCTGAATGTGGAGATATGAAGGAATAAAGGCACTGGAATAAATGGGGAAAACGGGATTGAGTGGAACTGGTTGGTAGCTCAAAAAAGGCGGAAATATAAAAGCAGAAGGAGACGTATTCATTTTCTGAACTGGACAGAAGTGTAAGAGTGAAGCGATGCAATGAGACAGATCAGGTCGTTTCTCCTCGTGTTCACAGCGGACCTTGATTTAAATGTCCATACAATTAAGGCACGCGGTGAATGCCAAGAGAGCGGCTGAAAGTCCACACAGAGCGATGGAAGTCTGCCCCTAGTGGCCAAACTGAACATTAATCCAATAAAAAAAAAAAGGAAAAACCAAAAAACTAAAAGAGCATCTAAAAGAGCAACCACCAACATGGCTTTTTATACCACAAGCTTGGCTTTCTTTAATAAATGTGGCAGAGTTCTGTGTTATTTTATATCTGGGAGGCAACATGGTTGATAACATGAAAGTGCAGTACCATTAATGTCCACTAGTGGCCACTAAGGTACAACATCTCTATTACAACATTTAGTGTTCCTGTATGAGAAATTTGGGTCTTGACAGTAAATTTAACCTTTTTTTATGTGTATAGAGATGTTTTTGAGAATCACAGTACAATTAAGAAGATTTTAAGATCTCAATCTATCAAAATCAGCAATGGTTCGTCTCACCAGGCGTCCTCACCTTTGACAAAATTTTACGTTTCTTGGTCAAGTTATTTAATGAAATAAGTCAGATAAATAAGTAAAGTGGAAAAACAAACTCCAGAGTCAGAAACCCCATCATTCAAACTGTGGTCATGTTTTTCTGCACATTAAACTAACCTAACCTGATGCAGATACAGTAGAGTTTAATCCCAAAAGGGCAGTTTCATAAATTGCAGTAGAAATTTCAGCTTTTCCACGAGCGTTGAACAAAAACACTGTTTATTTGTGATGTGAAATCACAGAAGCTCCAAATCTGCTTAATGCACTGTAGCTGACTGCCTTTTATCTACTACAAAAAAGTCCAAAATACTCCAAAAGAAGAAAAAAACCCAACAAAAGATTACAAATAGTCTGTAAGAGCATCAAACGCAGCTTCATTCACACAGTTTTCACCGCTCTGCTCCTTCTCCACCGCTCATGTTTCTGCTCGGTTGCCTCTCGCTTACATCACCCTCCTCGGCTCAGCTTCACTTAAATCACTATAAATCTTCTCTTATTTGTAGTTTTGGAGAAGGGTTAGACTCTCAGGACCATCTGACTCGCAGGTCAAGTGAAACGTCCACCACTGATGCACATGATTAATTTTTGCTTTTAGACGAGATCAATAATTAAATTGTGTTCATCTGGTCAAAATTAAGCAGAAATATGGATTTAATGAAGACTGAAAAGCAAAGCATGGATTATGAATAAGTGAAAAAATGGAAACATGAAGCCTAAAAGTGAATTAATGCAGTCTTGATCAGGCCTGTTGAATGTGTATAAATAACATCCAGCATGAAGAAACAGCTTCATCTTATTCGTCTTTTTGTATTTTCCTTTAATTTCCTGTTGGAAATGTGATCTACGTTGGCCTGCTTTGCTCAAGCTCCAGAATAAGATGATTTACCAAACTGTACGTTCACATGAGAGCAAATCGTAATGTTTCAAATATGCAGAGAGAGGCAGCACATACTCCCAGTGAGAATAAAAGAACAGAATTGCAAACAAAATTGGACACGGAGGGATAGTTGTGAACTTAACTCGCTGAATCCTTCAAATAAAATGCACTTTTTTTGGCATGTAAAGTCAAAAATTGCCTCTCAGGAGTCACAACACCTCCTGATATTACGTTTATCACATCCTTTCTAATAAAGAAAACTGTATTTTAGCACAATTTCTGTCTTTTCCCTCACATGTCCTCTTGTGAGTTTCATCGTCCAGGTGTAACGTGAAGGTAAAACACTGAACTCAGTGAACTGATTGTTCCAGGCTGAGCAGCGTAGGTGAGTATGTTCAGTTTCAGGAGTCATGGAGCCGGCAGCAGAGCAGGAAATCTCCTGAGTTATCGCTTACTAATGCATTTTCCCCAAACACACAGGCTTTTATATTGATTGCGGACGTACAGTAGCTCTGCTGGGAAAGGAGGTGGAACATACTGTAGACTGTGATGTGCAGAGGAAACAATGACGGAATTTACAAAGCTGGACTTTGTATTAGAAAAGTAGTTTCTTTCATTGTGTTTGAATTGAAATGAAACATTAAATGCAATGTGTGATGTATTTTTTTTATGCCTGCTTTGAGTGAGATTTGTTCTGTAAATATTAAAGTTGAACCTGAATTTAAAGGTTTTTAGGGGTTAAAAAAGATGTTTTGTCAAGAGTGAATTTTAAAACATTTATTGGTAAAACAGTGGGAGCATTTAGCATCACTTTAGTAAAACATGTAGTATTCTGCTGTATGATCACATTTTGTACCTGTGTTAAAAAAAATCTTAATGTTAGTTTTTGACCAAATACCATCAAACCCAATGAGTGACTAACTTTGTTATAAAAATCTATTAAAGTTGTATATTTACTTTTGTCCTGATGTTTAGCTGAACACATGCAAGAAGCAATGTAAAAAGAAAAAGAAAGAAAGAAAGAACAGGGTTGTTTCATATGTTCTGTAACATTTTTGTTTAATAAAGACATTGATCCACAAAAAATGTATTGTGTGATTTTTGTGCATGTCATAAATGGACAACAAAAGATAAATTTGATGAAGCAAAATATAAAATATTTTCTTTCTGACACTCTGACACAAACACTGGGAAATAAGCAAAAATGACACAATAAAAAGAATAAAGAAACACCTGGAAATGCTTGAAAACTATCTTTTATTTTTTAGTTTATTAAACAAAATACATTCCATATCAAACATACAATAAAAGGCAATGCCAGAGACGACAGCTTTTTAAACAACCAGTGAGAAGACGTTCACACTGTGCACGTAAAATAGTCCCTCTAACCGTCAGCAGAAAACCCTTTAAAGTATCGTCACATCTGACAGAAAACCTTTGGCTTTTAAACTCATCCTGAGAGTCCTTCTGATGAGAGAGAGAGAGAGAAAAGATAAGACAGGGAGGAGGGGTGTGTTTCCACGGCAACGGCTCAGGATGAACTGACCAGTCGGAGAAGAAAGCGTAAAAATGTAAGAACACATGAAAAAACCAAAACAAACCGTAAATATATTTATGAACAAGTGCTGTGTGTCTGATATATCTTCCTCCTCTGAGCTACAGACCCTCATTGTTGTTCAAATGTAGTTTATTTTGATTTAACCCCGAACACATTGTCCTGTTGCCACAAATAGTCCCAAACAAATGTCTTCTTTCCTCCTTGTTTAAAAGAAATTCTAAAGAAAGTCTTTCTGAGGAGTCTTTTTAAGAGAACCAATGAGCTTTGGAAGCATTAAGATATGAACTAATACATCGTTGATTTTGATCTTTTCATGAGATTTGATAAACAGCATCGTCAGTCTGATCCTGTAACAAGGCTTCAACCAAAAAGCACTTCAGAGTAAATATACTGATGTTAATTAAATAGATGTAGCTCAGATTTTAGATTTTCACCACTACGTTTGAAATCTTTTAGAGTCTGAACTGATCCCAGTAAGACTCAACTCATTTCAACAGCACACGTCTTTCTTTTACTTAGTGAAATGTTCCTTGCTGTGACATCGCTCCAGTTTTAAACGAATGGTTTGACACACTGAGAAACACACTTTAGTAAAAATGACCAAATTTGACACCACTCTCACGTCTGTGCCCTGAAATTAAAGCCACAGTCGGCAGCCGTTCGCTTAGTTTTGCATAAATAGATGCAGGACTGTTTCACCTTCAGACAAAGCCAGGCTAGCTGTTTCCCTCTGTTTCCAGTCTTTATGCTAAGCTAAACGTACCCTGGCATCATCTTCACCTTTATTGTAAGGACATGAGAGCGGCGTCCATCTTCTCACCCAACTCTCAAGAAAGTGAATAAGATCATCTTGTAAAATATAAAACAATTAAACGTCCTGTTACACACATATTGGAATGTGAAGCTCATTTTAAGGCTTATTTTGATTAACTGATTTGACTAAAATGTGTTGTAATTTATTCAAAATGCAGTAGAAGGATTAAGTATTTTACACAGTATTAAGTACCTGGAAGAGCAGAGAATGCTTGGATAGTGGGAGACTGTGAAAGAAAACAGATATTATAGAAAATAAATAAATAAACTGTGAGTAAAGTCTGTGTGTGTCAGTGGAAGGAGAATCCAGATGCCGGCAGACCGCCGCACCACTGGTTGACGAACTTGAGGACGTCCTGACACTCTGGACTGTGAGTGGTCTGCGATGAAAGACAAACACAGACGACGACCAATCAGGAAACAGATTCAACATAAAGGTTGTATAAAGGTGTGTGTGTGTGTGTGTGTGTGTGTGTGTAGGCGTGAGATAATAATGCTGAGATTAATCGACTACGCTGATTCATAAAAAAAAAATCACAGATGATGACAGATTATGAAACTCTGGAAAATTTGTTTGGCTTTTGTAAGTGAACTTCCTGTGTGTGTTTTCTTTTGTGGGTAAGTGTGTGAAAATAAAAAACACACATAAAGTACTTGTATAGTATTTAAGTAATTACTTTCCACTACTTGATGATTTTTTCTTGTATTCACAGTTTCCTTGTTTTTAATATGAAAGTTGTCATTTGATTATCGTATTTAAAGTCCAAGTTATCGTCCTCTCACCTTTGTAGCCATGAGGAATTTGTTCCAGTCGTCCTTGTTGGCTGCCCTCCCCACAGATGTGAAGTCGATCTTGTTCCTCAGCACGGGGTATCCTGGGGGCAGGACGGCCACACAGTGAGGGGCGTTGAGAAATCAATGCTAGCGGCCTGCTGACGGCAGATTTTGTTGCTGCTCATATGTCAAGTTATGTATTTACTTGTAATTTAAACTGAGACGATCTGCCTCATTTTCATGGGCGGATCGTTAAACACAGAAATAGACAACCATTTTCAGACAAATAAAAGCACATTTCTGAACATTTCTAAACACTTTCTATGTGTTTGAAACCTGAAATGATGCTTTTCTTTTCTCTGCCTTCATGTTTTACATAAATAAACAAAAGAAAAGATTAGAAAAAGATAAAAGCAAGTATAGCAAGAACAATAAATATTGAATTGTCCACATACCTACCATACAACCGCTAAACGTTGTGCTGAATTTTTGTAGCACAGTAGACTTACACTTCATTTTATATTGCAGGTGTTGCAGAATGATTGTATATATTGTACATGTCTGTCTTTATGTGAAGTAAACCATCTGTTCAATAACTCCTCCTCTGACAACAGAGAAGGTTCAGAGTGTTCAAACGTAAAGATTAGAAGACTCTGAAGCGTCTCAATATGCTTGTTAGAGAAAGAGGAGAGCCTTACACGATGTCTTTGTGACTTCTCGGGTGTTTTGAGCCCGTTGGAAGAGTTCTGTGTCGAGATAAAACCTTCATACTTCTGCTGCCAGAACTTTAATTCATCAGCAGGTGAACAATGTCCTGATGATGAAGGAAATCTTTCCTCTCAACAAGATTAAGTGTGTCATAAGTTTGTCCTTCAAACTTCTGCACAAAAACTTCATGTTTCACCGCGTCTGGAGAGCGATCTGTGTGTGTGTGTGTGTGTGTGTGTGTGTGTGTGTGTGTTACCGGTGAGGACGCAGGGCAGAGAGCGAAGCCCGGTGTTGGAGGCCACCAGCGAGGCTTCGTACGAGTTCCTCTCGTCACGCGGGAGAACCTGCTCCAACCGATTGTCCATGGACACCGTCAGCACCCAGTCCCGGATCTGCTCCCGCTGGGCATCCTGGAACAAACACACACACACACACACATAAAGTTTTCTTTCTTCCTGTTGTTTTCCCCTGTTTTGTTTTCGTTGGTGTCGATATAAGCACTCTCTCTCTCTCCCTTATGTTTTTTGCACAGCGGGGCGAGTTACCCGAGTTCAGGAGGAAACCCTGGTAAGTTTTGTGCCATGTGAACCTGACGAACTGATTTTCAAGTTATTCCATCGGCTCACTACTTCATTATTTTGCCTTTTTTTCTGTTTTGTTTTGAGGTAATCCTGGGTGGAGACTCTCCTCTCTGTTGGGGGTGTGCTGTGCAGTGCTGCTGGCCTAGTTTGGCTGATGGTGCCGTGCAGCGCTTTTCCCTCGAGCCCGGCGCGCCTCACAGAGGGTGGTTAGGCATGAAATGGTGGGCGGGTGGGGACTACTGGTAAAACACAAGTTTTCATACTACAATTTCTTGTAGCTTTGGACCAGTTCTGGGGACCTGCAGATCTTTTTTCAGCGTTGTTTATTGGGGGAGGTATGTTATACAGGTGCAGTGGAAAAAACAGGCGTTTCTCTCTAAAATATGATTAGTTTGTCCATGTCTTTTAATTAACATTGGAATAAAATGTATTTCTACATTTGTTTTAAGGGTGTATCAAAGGGCAGATATCATTTCTCTGAAGATCATCCAGAGGCAATAAACAAAGCCTGATTCATCTGCCAAATAAATTCAGATTTATCGGGATGTTCATGATTCTTATATTAATAACAGGTCTGATCTATGAGACAGCACCAACACTGGTCCCGTTGACCACAGCGAGTCTAAAGGGAAGTTTTATGGTTGTATTTGGTGGAACGACGTCTTACGGTGACACACAGTTTGGTGGGAACCGGAACCTCAAAGGGGATGTCGGTGTCCAGGAAGTCCGAGTGGTCCAGAGCGTCCAGGGTGCCCTCGTCAATCGCCTGGAGACACAAACCATTATCATGATATATTTATAACGAGCTCATAAATGCTCAGTCTTAAAACAGACTGGCTTTCCATTTGCAAACAGAAAAGAATGATTTTCTTCCATATAATGCAGTTTTAAACATAGTTAATCATTTCTAGTCAGGTTGTGACAGTTTACTCACATCACACAGATCCAGGAAGTGATTGAGGAAGATGAAGGCCATGTTCTCCCAGCCAACAGCCTGCCAGGTTTAAAGAAAAAGAGAGGGTATATTTAATCTGGTACAAAGGAGTTCTCTGGAGGAAAAGCTTTCTTGACATTTTGTTTCTTCAAAATAGATCATACTGTCCAGGTCGCACTTTAAAAGCCTTAAAACAACAATCCTGAATATTTTTTGAGGCTTTTTTAGAATAGGAACTGACCAGTCAATGTGAAAATGCGATTTAAATGTTTGCCTCTCATGCTGGAAGTCCTGGAATATATCTCGAGATGAAATATGTGTGTATTTTTTACACTTGGTATATTTACAAGAATAAAGATTGTTCAAGGTTCAAGGAGTGGTGCAGGTAGGAAGAGCATTTTCAGGTCAAGACCAGCACTGAAAGTGTATGAAAGGAGCATGTTGGAGCACAAAAATCTGATCTAGACAGCAGAAAAATAAGAAAAAAAAACAGCGTCCTCCTCTCTCGACCGTGGACTCACCCTGCAGGCCAGGCCGGCCTCGTAGAAAGCCTTGTCAGCGGGAACGAGCTCAGTGTGACGCAGCAGAGACACCGACAGCTTGGCTGCTACGCCGATCTGACAAAAACACAGCGGAAGGGGAAGGAGAAGAGAGGGGCTTTGATTTTAAAATTAGTAATAAAACAAGTCAACCTGTCAAACTGTCGCCACCGGCTGCAGAGCAAAGAGGAGGTCTGATTTTTACAATTTTTTTTAGGAAGCCTCAAAAAGCTGATGGAAGCCTGCACCTCGTTAAAACTGCATGAGCTCCAGCAGTATGACACGCAGAGAGCTTCAGACAGTTTAATAAGTGCTGTTGAACTTCAGTGATGGCAAGTAAGTCCATTTTAGTTATGACAGTGTGTAATTATTTCAATTTGTGTGGGACAGAAAGAGCTTTAAGATGCCGGTAGACAACATGGTACCCGTTACTTGTTTTGTTATTAACCTTAAAAGATGTTTTCACGGAGAGATGAATGTACGATGTTTAGTGTATGTGAGCCTGTTATTTAATATGCACACCCTGAAAATACCTAACGACCATGTGACTGTGTGAGTGGTTGTTTTTTCACGATGATACACAATTTGAATATATTTTTGAATACTTGTAATGCTTAGAATGATGTGGATTGTATTTTACTGGTTTATCTCTCAGTTATTGAACCTCAGCTTTATGTTTACAGTTCATAAACACACTACACACACACACACACACATATCTGAAGATATCCTGATGTAGTTCATTCACTGACGCTGATGAAGCATCTTCACCGGAAAGAGAGAATATATTGGATTACCTGGACAATGTGTGTTTTTAAGGTTTAAGTTTTGGTTGTAAACAATGAAACATGGTGGCATTTCCTGTTTTTTTTGTTTTCCTTTGACATATTGATGATTACATGAATCATTCTCAGACAAAGACTGCAGGTTTTGACCTGGCTCTGAGATGCATTATCTCCCCACAGTTCCTTAACATGAGTGAAAAACAAATCCAAGGAGGAGAGCGATCATGAAAACCTTGACTAGGTTCAGGTCGAATTTAATTGCGCAAATGAGATTTTAGCAAGATGTTCTCTTTCTCTGCAGGTAAAACATCTTCTCTGACTGTTTCTGTGTTTCGTGTACCAGCTGCTCGACTCCTTTGGCGGCGGATCGCGTGGCGTAGTAGTGAGCGATGAGCAGCATCTGCTCAAAGTCTTCGTGGGCTGGAGAGTTGGCTTCACCTGACCTGGACACGTTCTCACACTGAAACCATTAAAAAAAACACAACACACACGTGTCACAAAAAGTGGGATTACATGAGAATAGTTATGGAATTCACATCAAGGAGATTGATGATGGTTGTGGTGTTTTTCAGCTTGGACGGTGGTACAAACTAACGAATGCTGTGATTTACCAGCTGCTGCAGGAAATTTCGGAGGTCGGCCCACATTCGATAAGACTCCGGTCCGTCTGTGTCAGGAAGGTTAATCAGGTCCAGGAACAGGCGCTTGTAGATGTTGAAGTTCTGAAAGAGAATCAAAGTAAAATATCAGATTTAAAGGCTGGATCTTCAGAAGGTGCTTTGTGCTTGTATCATAAAATAAATACACAAAAAACAAAAAGAAAAGACGTTTGATATTTTATGATGGTGGTGATATAAAAGTTGCCTCTAAAAGCAGGGAACTTGCGAGTCTTCAGTCACATTTTGCTTGTCAGGGTGCTTGTGGAGTTGCAGCTTCAGAAGAAAAATAAATGTTGTTTTGTTTTCTTATTTTAACCTCACAAAGCAACACGTAAAATTATGTGGAATTTTGTGGAAACCTGTCTTTCTTTAAATCTTTAAACTGTGTAGAAAGTGTGTATTTCAATATCTGTCATTAGTGGACTGAATCAGAAACTTCAGCAGAAGTCAGTGTTTGTGTGAGTTTGACTGCTGCTGATAACCAACAACAAGAGTTTTCTGACACTATCTCAGCTTTAACACATTAATTATTCAATGTTTATTCCAGAACTCTTTGCACTATTGAATTTATAATTTACTGACTTGTTTATAGATATCGTATGGTGTTGTTTTTGCTTTGTCTATTTTCTATTTTATTTATGCATCTATTTTTTTCAAGTACTTTATGTTCTTCCAGCTTTGTTGTCCTTTCAGCTGTAAATTTATTTAAACTTTTTCTGTAAATTGTTCTTGGAACAATGTGTGAGGAACTTTGTGAGAAACCCTAAAGGAGCTTCAGCCTGATTTTGGAGGAAATCAGGACGTGTGAGAAAGACATTCCTGATAAGGAGTGTGAGAGATAATGAGTGAATGGAGGCGGTTTTTCATGAATGAAGAGCACAAAGTGTGTGAGCGGTACCTGAGGGTTTGGCGGAGCTCCGTGCTGGATGTAGAGCTGCAGGGCCTTCGGGGCGTCCTCCTCTTTGATGAGGTGTGTCGCGTACAGAGCGACGTACTTGTGGAGGATCTTAAAGTTCTGACAGCAAAACAACAAAATATCCAGACTGAACATTTTACATCATCTCACACCTCATTATACCAATATTGTACTTACTACTACTGTACAATCTAAACTGCACTGCATCCACCTGCTTACTAACTCCCAGGATATAAATTTATTACAACAGCATATTTATATATATATTTATTTAACTAATTACCATTTAAAAGTCATTCAACTGTTACATCGTTTTATATCTTTAGGATGTGATTTTACATCTAAGTATGTAGGTACATTTATAAGTATATTAATATTTTACTTATTCCACCAGAAATTGAAAGGATGACTTTTAAACTTTAGCAGCATAAACTGTTTACACCTTTAATCAGATAACTAAGACAGAGAGCAGATTGTGTGTTCAGTACCTGTTTAGACGCCGTGTCCAGACATTTCTCCCACTGGCCTCTCTCTGCGTACATGTCCAGCGCTGCCATGACATCCACGCCCACCAGCTGGTCACAGACAATGTCGTAAAAAAACATCAAATCAGAGCATCTACAGTACAATTTTCCATCTTACTTTGTTCATTTTTGGAAAATACAATCAGCAAGTTGTAAAACTCTTGAGCTTTGATTAACCGAATTTTTCTCCAGGGATGAAATGAGCAACAGATGACTCTGATTTTAGATCTCTATATATATAGTATATAGTATTAGATCAATGACATGGATTCAGTGTGTAACACAGTGTGTAATTGTACGTACGGAGTCAACTTTGCCTTGGTTCTTCAGGTGCTCTTTGTACTTCTGGTCCACGTAGTCCTCGTACCTGCCAAAGATCAGAGTAATGAGATACAGGGCAAAGACACGAGCAGATAACTCCAATTATTCTGACACGGTCATAATTTATTGTGTTCTTATGAAGTTCTACATTTGTTTAAATAAAGTAATATCACACTAAAAATACCCAGCATGCTTCTTTTGTTCCAGCTCATGTATTCATGAAGAAAAGTGAAAAATCACAGCAGTGAATTACAAATCAGAGGGTTATTTAGTGTCTCTGGGTCTAATCTCCATTCACACTTTAAATTCAGTACCAGTCTTTGGCAGTTACGCCTGCAATAACAACTGATAATAACTTGTTATTAAAGTTAATAACAATAACTTAATTTCTAAACCTCGGCTCGAGCTCCTTGGCAACTCTCTTGGCTTTATTCCACTCTTCGCCTGCAATAAACACATCGATTGCTTCTTTGATGAGGTCCACGTTCAGGTACAGCTCAGCAGCCTGAAATACGACCAGAGGAAATTAAAATCACTCTTATGATGTCTTTAAAGACCTCACACAAACAGCTTTGTAGCTATTTATCCAATTTAGAACATTAAGGACATTTGAGGTATTTGTACTTTACTACTTCTACTAATAATGTATCTTTTACTGCACTAAATTTGGTTACTAATAACTTTACAGATTCAGATGACTAATACAAAATATAACTGACAAATACATTATTATGAGAGATTAAGTTCAAATGAGCTCCACCTTCACCAGCTGCAATACACATGAATGATTCAGTGATTATAATCCAATATTATAATATATATCATTCTAGGACATTCGTTATAGTATTATAGTACTGGGTATATTAAAAGTAGTTTTAACATATTAAAACACAGCCAGATTGTGCCACGACACAATATGTATACTATATTTATGTGTGTGTTTTATGTGTGTGTGTGTTCACCCACAGCGTTGAACTTCCTGAGCTGCGTGAGTCGTGGTCCGACCGTCTGGATCACCTCCACCGCTCGATCTCCACTGAGAAACTTAATGGACAACTCTGCTGCCTGGAAACACAAACAGAAAAACAGAAAAAGTCCCAAAAAGAAAAAAATGTCAACTTAGAAAATATTACAATGGCAAAAAGTCATCATTGTAATACAGTTTTTTTTTTATGAGAATAAAATCTATTTATTTTGTCTAAAAGAATCACAAGAGTGACCAGCAGGCAATATTTTTCTTGTTTTGCTTTCATTCTAATATTTCAAAATTACAACAATTAGAAAAAAAGAGAGATGCAGCAAATGTTCACATCTGAGAATCTAGACCGTTTGTCATTTTTGGGTTCATTAAACAGCTAAAACTATTATTTGATTATCACAGACTCTCATTATTATCAACTCGATGTTTCAGCTCTAATTTCTGATATGCAGCTCAAATTCTTAATCACTGTCATTATCTTAACACTACACTCACTGCTAGATTTAATTTGATGATTTGACAAATACGACTACAGATGTTTCCAGGCGTTTTGGTGAATGATCGCCTCTGTCTATCAACGTACTGTTTCTTTGAGAACAACTGGGAATAATTAATAGCGAACATTCAATCTTTCTGCAGGAAGCCACGTATTGATTTTGTTGACCTTCTGACCTTCCCCCGAAACGTTCGGCTCTTAAATGAGGATACACTGTCTGTCTTTGTCTTTCTCTCGCTGGCTCATTAAACTCCCAAAAGGACATAAAAAAATTATAAATTCATCTCTGAGACTCTGTGACCTTTCTTCCAGTGACACCATCGGAACAACCATTCAAATCTCAAATGATCTGATCTCCATAGCACTTCGATCAATAACACTCTGCGTTATTTGATGTATGTCCCGAGAGAAAATCCATTGATGATGGTGACTCTGTGACCTTTGCCCTCAGGGAAAACATCAGCTACTACTATAAACCTATTCTGTCATCCATCTGCCAGAAAACTGTGTGTGAAAGCAGCTAATAGGTGAAATGAAAATGATTTAATGTTTCTGTTGTGGACACTTAGGACATTTTTTGGCTTAAGGTCCAGCCTGCGTCCTCCTGACTTTATTTATCTCTTTACTATTTTGTTCATTTGGTCACATTTTTTTGTCTCTTTTGACTCACAGAAACAGAAAAATAACCAAAGTGGAGAAGGTGGACCCAGATTTTCTATGTATATATACAGAGTATCTTTATTATTGTTTAATCTGAAGCTTATTTTCTCTTGAATTAATAGATTGATGGATTCACTGGGTTCGTAAAACAGTCTGCACACACAATTACAGGCCAAAGTGACAGATTCAGTGTTTATTTTGTCCAAGTATTGTAGAAACTCAAAAATAAACAAATAAATAAAATTATTTGGAGGGAAAAGTCACATATTTTCACATTAGTTGCTGTGACAAACGATCAATTAGTCCCTCAATGATTTTTTTATTGATGAATAAAAGACTGATTTTCACAAAAAAAGCTGATGTTTTAATTTTTTTTCTACAATTCATTCACGGTTAACAATGATACAAAAAGAGTAATCACCATCAAATGGATAATGATTGGGTCAAGGCCAAAGGAGAGAAAATGATCCAGTAATTCAGAGGAAAACCAACCCTGCAGTTGTCTTAAACAGCACATTGTTTGAACTCTCATCACGATAAAGCAATAAAGGGATCTGGATCTTTTACCTTCATCCAGCATTTCTCCATCAGGGCGGTGTTGGAGTCGTCTTTCACCTTCAGGTAACACTCCACGGCCCGCGAGTGTTCACCGGACTGCTCCCACTCCCTGGCCTGCTCCAGCAAACCCTCCACACCCCTGAAACACCAACAAGCACACACCCTCATTTCATTTTTTTAATTAAATAAGCTCAACATGAAAGAAAAGGCACTATTAAACACGCTGGAAACTCTGAATATGACTCATTATATCTGGGCCAATTAGCAACAAAAAAAGTCATCTTGCCTTGGCTTCAACTTTCAACCAGTATCATTAAATTGTACTGATATAATAATAGTCTGCAGCAAAACACAGGCGGAAGAGTACAGCTAGCTAGAAATTAAGAAGATGACAGTGAACAAAACTTTCAGAGGAAGCTGTTAATGTACACTGTTGTTCACACTGTAAACAAAAAGACTGCTTCTCAGGTATTAATGGAAACTAATAAATTAAATACTCCCGCTCTGGCTATAATACAGAATATTTATCATTTCTTAAGGTCTTTTTGGACAAAAGTATTTCTTTCTTTTGTGGTTAGATAACAAAAGTTACCCTCTAAATGGGTGTTTGCGATAAATGTGGAACCTGTTCATTCAAATGTGGGGCTGATCTGTTTGGATTACACCACAAACTCTCCAATGATCAGACCACATGACGAGCAGGAGTCGTGTCCACAGTTCATCTTATTCAGCCACTGAGGATATTTATTTCTCATCCTCTCTCTTGTCCTTGATGTCTGATTTCTTCAGAACCTTATTTCTCTTTAAGATTAAAGTCACACACAAATCTGAGAATATAAGGTTGGTAGTTTATCTCTAATTTCTCTGAAGATGGTGTGACAGGAAGCGACGGATATTTGGTTAAAATACTGATGGCAGCAAGCCAAAAAAAAGCTCTTACAAGGAATTTTGGGAAGGTAGCACCACCGACAAAAGGCCAGCGGCCGACAACTGTTGACGAAATCTTCTTAATGGAACAACCGAGATACATCTTCAGACTACAAGAAGCACAACAAAAAATTGGGGGGAATGGACATGATGCACGATTCAGAATGAGTTGAAAAGGCATCATCTGTTAGCAAACCGAAACCCCGGTTTGCAGACGCCTCGCGCTCGTCTGCAGACCGAGCCGTTAACTCTGCAGGAATAATTCAGTGTTTTCTCGCTTCCTCCTTCGTTTCCATTGGTAACTTTTGAAGCTTTTCTCCCACAAGTCATTAAAGAGGGAGAAGCGATGGGAGGAGGATGAGAGCTGCGAGCTGCCGGTCCGCCGGCTAACGAGCTATTCCTCGTTGGTAGCTGCAATTTTGGGTAAAACACAAGCTGTGTTTTAATAAAGCATCAAACCGACTCTTTGTGCATGGATTATACTGGTGAGCGAAGAGGGAGAAGGTGTTAATAGTGGGTTAGGGGGTTGCTTAATAACATAGCGGATCAACAAAATCTAACAGAAAAGTCTTGAAATAAAGTCCCACACATACCAAACCTCTGATCTGTAATTGTAAATTAAGCTGACAAGGATTTTGCTCTTTCTACGGTTGTAAACATAACAGGGTGAAGCTTCAGTGACTGCTTTTGTTTATGTAAGCGAGATAATTATGTGGGGAGAGATAAATTAAATCACCATTTTAAGGCACTCTGGCCTACGATGAAGTAAACGACTTTAAAAGGAAATGAGGCTTATTGATCTCTCGTCTTTCTTTGGTCTTAATCTCACCGGATTCCCTTCTTCGAGGTCTCCTTCTCGTACTCCTCTTGGAGCAGGGAGAGCTTGTTGGGGAGATACTCCTTACAGATACGCATGGCATCGCTCCACATGTCTGCATCCTGATAAGCACAATTAAGACAAACAAACAAATAAATAAATAAGGGATAAACAAAAGATGGCAAAAGTGATTTTATGATTTTAATCTAAAAATAGCCCATTTACCA
>JBAJHX010000031.1:15363558-15382978 GCA_037176925.1 Amniataba percoides | reverse complement strand
GCTTGTTGGGGAGATACTCCTTACAGATACGCATGGCATCGCTCCACATGTCTGCATCCTGATAAGCACAATTAAGAAGAAACAAACAAACAAACAAATAAATAAATAAATAAGGGATAAACAAAAGATGGCAAAAGTGATTTTATGATTTTAATCTAAAAATAGCCCATTTACCAACATCTGTCCGCAGTTTGAGACAAATCTCTTCAGTCAAATAAAGAAATCCTATTTGCGGTGAATATTTTGCAACTCGTTACTTGTGTTTTTTTCCGAAGCTAGTTTGGCTCTCGCAGTTTACCTTGTAATATTTAACAGCAAGTTCTGGTCTCTGGGCTCGGAGCAGGAAGGCTTCAGCCTTCTGGAAATCTTTCTGTTCAAAGCAGAACTTGGCTTGGCCGACCAGAACCTCAGAGACGCTCTCTGGATCGTGGCCCTCGGCCACCCGCTGCGCACTGGCCCAGTCCTTGTTGTGGACGTACCTGGGGCGGTTCACAAAGACACACACAAACACAGCAGAAACATTAAATTATCATTGCTCATGTATTAATGTTAAAGCAGAATTTCACTGATGCTTTTTTGTATCAGACTGCAACTACTGATCATTTCCATTCGGGATTATAATGCTAATCATTTTTTCCATTAATCAATTGATTGACAGCTCTAACAGCTCCTGATTGGCTGACAGTAACACTGAGCTACATGTGTTAGCTCATCACCTCCAGTACTCACATGAAAACAGCTTCTTTGGGTTTTCCTGCTTTGACAAACTCGACTTCAGCCTCAGGAAACTTCCCCTGGACAATCAAACAGTGAGTGAAAGTGAGGAACAGCACTATGTACAGATGTAAATATGTAGTCTGCGATTTGATTTGAATTATAACAATCAGAACAAATGGACAAAACTGATTACGATCAGACTTTATGTGAATCTGCACCAGAAACACATTCTGGAGTAACCTTTAGTCACCCACTGTCGAAATATACATTTCTTTATTTCCTTCCTTTCACCCTTAAAAGGTCTTTGTGTTCATATATTCATTTTGTTTATGTGGCTTTTGTTCCTTCTCTCTGTAAAAATCAATAAAAAGGAAAGAAAAGCAAAATATATTCTGTTGAATCTAGAATTATAATGAATGCTGAAAAGAGCCGACTATCATGAGATGGACATGGACATTCAAAGAAAACTGTTTATTTTGAGTTTTGACCGCCATTGCGTACTACTTAGGGATCAGAATCATCATCATCAGAATCAAAATACAGTTTGGGTGATGAACAAAACAAAGATCCAGAAAATGAAGATCACAAAAACAGTTTAATATGTAAAGGAGGGTTAGACTCATTTTAAATTCATAAAATGCCCAGCACATATTAACATCACTTACCTCATCCTCCAGGTATATGGCGTGTTTGAGGTGGATCTCAGGTATCTTTTCCTTACATGCAAGACGAGCCAAGTCAAAGGCAAAGTCAAATGAGCTGTGAAGTAAATAAAAAAGCGAGAAGTCAACTCATTTTACAATATAATAAGTGAATATAGAATAAATATTTATTTTAATTGGCGGACTGACTGACTGAAAGTAGAACTGATAAAACCTCCAGATGAGAGTCAAAATTCCTCCAACACCACAAAGTAAATCTAGTAAAAGATTTCATATTTTCTAGACTCGAGAGTCTGGTAAATGTAAGTGAGTCACAGCGTGTGTCGAGTCGACGCTCTGCGGTGCTGCTCACAAGTTATTTGCAGCTGATTCGATGGCGTATTCCACGAGGCCGAACTTGTTGAGCAGCTTGACGGCCGCCTCTCCTCCCAGGCTCCGAGCCCACAGGTAGGCCACCTGCTTCTGGGCGCCGGCTCCTCCGTGGCTCTTAGCCACCTGACGCACAAACACACACACACACACATAAATATACATATATCACTATAGGAGTCCTGCAGCAATGTGGCTCCCTAACGTCTTCCCACAGATAATCACGGAGAAAAACATCTGATGGAGGCTATAAAGCTGCCCTGTGCTCCCGACCTGACAGCAGCAATAAACACCGTCAACAGGCAGACACACTAATAATGTTCCCATGAAACCTAATTTCTCAGTAAAGAGTAACTATTTACTTTAAGTCGCACTATTTAGCATTTATATGCAGTATTTAAACATTTACTTACTGATTTCAGACACTATAATGCAGGTAAACTTTTTTTTTTTTTTAAATGTGTATCTTCTATGAAGACATATTTGATGTTATTACTCCTTTTTACTGTACTGTCATTAATCATCTGCTGATAAACAGAAGAGGAAGGTAACAAAGTACATTTACTCGAGTACTATACTCCAAACAAAGCAATATTGTGTATTTCTATTCTACTTTATATTACAGGCAATAAAAACCAATGTATCTACCCTGTATGCGTCCTCCCACATATCATTGACTCTGTACATGTGGACGGCAGCTTTCCACTCTTCAGCCTCCATGAAGTGGTACTCTGCCTCTGAGAACCTGGAGTCAGCCTCCAGCTCCTACAAGGAACATTTATATCACACACACATCAACATAAAACGCATACCAGGCACAGCAGGGCCTCGCAAAACAGCACGATCCAGCAGTGATGATCTACACAGAAAACTGGAGTTTGGATATGATAATTAAAGTACGATTCATGTCCCTCCAGCAGTCTTCTTTCTGAATTTGTGACACAGCAGAAAGAAAAAACTGCTGATCAAAGCAAGTAAAAACACTTAATGATGAAACTCCTCTTCATAATTTTCTTTGCTGCGACTATCAGGAGCTTAAACTTAAATTCGCAGAGAACTAAAAGGTTGTAAAATTGAAAATGTATCTGATCTGAATGTGAGCATCGCAAAATATGTTTGCTTGGCAGGTTCAGACCTTCAAAACTCTCAGTTAGAAAACAGCCACTCATGTCTTTGCTGTCACACAGGAACCAGAAAATGGTCTCGCCTGCAGCCCTCAAAACAAAATCATGATGAAGCTGTGTGGGTGCCAGAGCCGAGGTCTTATCTGACCCTATAAGAGCATTTCAGATGGGACACTTCATCCACCGCTGTCTGAATACTGCTGATGAAGATGCTGAGCTGACACGCAAAGAAGTTCGCACACAGTCTGTCTGCCACTTATCAGCTCATCTGATGTGAGCTGCTGGAATCTGAGGATGTGGATGTTTGCAGATGAGCTGCAGGCGGCCTTGATTTCTTCGCCTCACTTGCAAGAACTAAAGGTAAAGGTGTTTCTATTCATTTAAAGCCTTGTTTTTCCTCTTTGTGGCTTTGTGG
This sequence comes from Amniataba percoides, assembly GCA_037176925.1. Classification (NCBI taxonomy): domain Eukaryota; kingdom Metazoa; phylum Chordata; class Actinopteri; order Centrarchiformes; family Terapontidae; genus Amniataba; species Amniataba percoides. The sequence goes on along the minus strand of JBAJHX010000031.1, from coordinate 15,379,691 downwards.
AAGGGACAAAGAACAAGAGGAGATAATTCTCCTTCATATCTAATTACTTTAAAACTTAACTATACAAGTTAAGCTACCATGAAAAGAAGTGAAACAAGCTGGGATGACTTTGACACAGCTGTAGAGGTTGGTTTAAGTGTAGTTACGGGAATGTATACAAAAAATATGTCTTGTAGGAAGCCGCTTCCAGGTACCTCAACTAGCCTGGCAGATCCATCATGATAAACTGAAATAATTCCACCTAACAAGGAGGAATCAGCTGAAAATGAACCCAGTGTCAGACTAAATGAATTAAATACTTCTCAGTTTTATTATCAAACTAAATTATTGTTAAAACTTTAGGGTTAGGGTTAACCCTGCTTCATTCTTTGGCACCCGTTGATATACCTTGGCCAGGTGCAGGTGAGTTTCTGTCAGCAGGTCCGGGTGATGTTTGCCCACCAGGCGGATGACATCATCAAACATCCGGTTCTTCTTGTACATGGTAATGGCGAGATCGGGCTGCTTCACTGTGGCATACAGCCTGCAGACACACACACAAACACACACACAAAGTAAGCATTATTTATTTTAAGTGTTTGTTTTCTTTTTTTTTCTTCAATGTTCAAATGACAAAAAAGTGAGCGAGGAATTTAAAAAGACTTAGTAAATCAATCTGGTTATAATGGAACGAAATGAAAAGACAGTCCAAACAGTGTTTTGAAATAACCACCTGTCAACAGCCAAACACTGGTTTTATTATTTTTCCTGCAGTAATTGAGGTGAGACTTGTCTTCAGACGTAGTCATGTTGGTTGTCTCGCTCCATTTTTCATGCTTGCAGCAGCCAATGATGCGACAAATTACTGCAAATAAAGTCATAAATCCATTTTACCTCTCAGCCTCTTTGAATTTCCCATCTCTCTCCAGCTCCTGAGCTCTGCTGATGTAGAGAGCCATAACTTCTTCCTCTGTCATGCACTTCACTGCCAACTGCAAACACAATACACCAGACATCAAAATATGATTTAAAAAAATAATGTAATTAAAGTAACTGGGGTCAACTATGCCAAATTAAATCCAAACCCTACACATATAAGCCTTCATATGGGCTAATTTTATACTAGTGGAAAGTTTAACTTAAGTATATTAATTGGTAAGAAAAATACATATTGGTTAATCGTTATCTGACAGACCTTTAGTGTCATTTGTGTCCATACGAACCTTATGAGCCTCCTCCCAGCATCCGGCTGCAGTGTACATGTCTATTGCATCTTTGATGTGACCTCCTTTCACAAACAGCTGCTCTGCCACCTACAGTTCATCAACACACAGCATGCACTCAGAATATATTAATATTATGAATGTCATGGGCTCATATAGAAACTCAGATTAAGCTGCAATATTTAGGAAGGCACAAAATAAAAACAAGTACAGTGCACTGCCATTCCTGCAGGATAAACAGAAGAAAAAAACATAAAATAACTGACCCATAACAGCATAGAGTTGTGTGATTTGTGGCAATGTGTTGAACTATTGAAGAATTTGGGAGATATTAGAGGGAAAGAAAACGAAACATCCACCACATCAATGTGAACAGATTCTTGCTACATAAAGACAAAAGTTAGACACCACTGAACTTGTACCAACAGTGGCATCGACACAGCGAACGTATGTGCCGCTCATTTGTCGGTTCTGATTAAAAAACGTTTAGTCATTGTTTCTTCCTGATAATTTTTGTATTGAAATCACAGGTGTGAGCTTCCTCCATTGTTTGAGTTTGCACCGAATTATACTTTTCCTGCAACTTCCACGAGCTGGAAAGCAAAGAGCTTGTTATCTTAATTACTTTCTGTGAATATGCCCATAGAGCAAACAGACTGAAATGGCGTGCTATTTTCAGAGGCTGGCGGTCTGTGGAGGCTGTTTGGCTCAGCTGAGCTCATCAGAATAAGCAGAGCACACTGCGCTCCATCGTCATCGTCCCTCTTCCTTTTCTCTTTTCTTTGTATTTATCCCAGATTTCTCTTTCTCCTCTCCTTCTCAACAGCCCTGTATTTCTGGTGTTTAGGCAACTATTGTTAGAACCGTCCAACTTGTCGTTATTGCCAAAGCACCCTCGAGCAAACACAGCCCACGCTGCTCCATGGAGACCAAACTAAAGTTTGTGCACAAGGTAGTGTGTGTGTGTGTGTGTTATGGGTGACTATAAGTATCCCTGAGATGTGCAGAAATTAATTACCGGTGGGAAAATGTCACTGCCTACTTCATCCCTCTGGCTGCCTCCAGCTCACTGTCCGGTGTGATGTTGAGGGAGCAAAACAAACCTCAGGTGCTGGTCTAACCACAAAGTCAAGCGAGCCAGCGTTTAGGCTGGCATGTACAGTATTTCAGGGAGTAACGTGATTCATCGTGAATTACAGAGGCTCTATAAGGAAAAGTAGCAAATTAGGCTTGTGCTACTTGCATACTTGCCATCTGTGGATATATCTGAAAAAATGTTACACATCCAGCTGAGATGGAGCAACATTCATTTGGAGTTTTTAATAAACGTAAATGAACTTTCACTCTTTTTATTGCTCTGTTTTTGGTCACCACCTGCATGCAAGAAAAATATCTTCAGTTGCTCCATTATTTTCACCAAAGTCACTAACTTTGTCTCTCTTCTGTCAGGAAAACATCATCCTGCTACTGGTGGAGAAATGGAAAAGTTGTGGACCATAAAACCAAGACAATGAGCTGACAGAAACTCTCCATAAAGAGATTATATTTGCAGCTTAACCACACAAGTAACTCCGTACACAAGAGGTGACATCAGTCCTCTCACGTATGATAGCCACTTCCCTCCTTCTTCTTCCACATGCATTCCCCTCTCACCTCGTAGTCCTGCATGGAGGCGTAGTACTGAGCTATCTTCACGTAGTATTTCCCCGCCGACGAATCCTCCTGTAACTCCAGGATGTGGACGGCTTTCTTCCACTGGCGAGCTGCGATGGCCGCCTCGATGGCTTTAAGCGAACAGCTGAGAGGGAGAAAGCGACAACAGGCGTTTTCATGTGAGTATATTTACAACATTTCATGTGACAAGCACAGAATGAAATGTAGATTATGTGTGAACACACAAATCGTGTTGCTGCAGTCACTTGGTTTACAAAGCAGCAAATGGACAGACAGCCATATTCAAAGTAAATTAATTAAAGGATTTAAGTTGAATATTTTTTTTTTGTTAAGACTAAGGCACAGACTGAAACTTTACTGGCAGAATAAATTATCAGCTGAAGTTGTTTTTTTAAAAACCTTTGTTTCTGTGGAGATTTTTAGTGTTCCACAGTCAAAATTCAGTATCAGATGCTTCTTCAGCCAGAAAAGGACAAAAATCTGGCTGCTGATAACCTGTATTTATTTGGTATTTTTGGGAAATGAATATAATAATGTTTAAAGATATCTCTACTCATCTCTCCATTATGGTCTTGGTGATGATTTAAAGAACTATTGGCCGCCTCTGTTAGGTTGTTTTTTTTTTTTTAATGTGTCATCTTTCCTCCTCTCCATCTGCCCAAATCTTTGTCTCCTCTCTCCTCTACGCCACGCACCCTGCTTCAATGAAGTGGTTGATGGCGGCGTCCATCTGTTTCTGCTGGACGAGGTAGTCTCCCCAGGCCTCCTCCAGTTTCACCACCTCGGCAGGGAAGGCGATGCGAGCCAGCTCCACGGCTACGGGAAGCAGGGAGGAAAAACTTTATATCATCTTGTCACATGACTTAGATAGTTTGTACGTATTGCTCACAGTGACGGCACTAACATGCAGGTACAATGTCGCCATGCACACACCTTGGAAGTACAGCTAAGGCCAACGGGAATGTTATAAGGTATTCAGCCAACGCAGATTTACTTCAGCAGCTATTCATAATACAGCTTTACATCACTTTTATGTGGTTCGTTTACCTTTCCTGAAGGCACCTCCTTTGCAGTAGCACTCCAGGGCCCTCTGGTTGTTTCTGATCTTCTCATACAGATCTCCCGCCTGGTCAGAGGAGAATGTCAATCAAACAGTGAACTTCCACTTGAACTTCTCAATCTCTAACAGCCCGGTGCACAAAGCCCATAAATAAACAGTCTTCCTGGTTTGGTGTGGAAGAAATCAACTGGCCTGTACAGAGCTCTGACCTCAACCCCATCCAACGCCAGGGATGGACTGGAAAGCCACCCCAGACCACAGCTTTGGAAAGAGAGGTTCAACTATCAGGCATGGTGTTGACATATTTACAGTTTTTAGAGTTGTTTCTTGGAATCATTGGGATTAAAATGCAAAGGTATCCACAAACCTCTGGACAGGTGGGAAACCATTGTGTGTGAAAAGAACATTTTCCAAAGCAAAATAATCTGCCTAAACCTTTTAGCCTTCATTATAGCACATATTTTAATTTTTTTCCATCATTTACATCCTCAGTAATTTCTCTCCATCCTCACTTTTTTGTATCTTTAACCTCCTCTAACTTTCTATTTCTTTTAGCAGGAGGCCGGGCCAAAAAAAAAAGCCTGCTTTATATATAAAAAAAAAAAACATTAGTTTCAGTGGAAAGTTTTCTTGTCCAGTGATTTAAATGCTAATTCAGTGACTTTTCTAACGTGTCAACAACAAAATGCACACCAGGCGATCTGCGAGATCTGCAACACACCGAAAATATACTGAAAGTCAGCATCGTCTTGGCTCATCATGCAGCATCAACCTTCAAACACCTAAAGTGATGAAACACCATCGGAGTAAAGCAACAAAACTTTGTTCCGAGGTTTCGCTCCCTCTTTCCAAGCGTCGCTCCCACCTGTTACATAAACACAGATGGCCAGAGGAGAAGAATTGAGTCCTCAGACAAACTGTAACAGAAAGAGTCACACAGAAATAACAGACAGATGGAGGGAGACAGGGTGTAAAAATGAATAAACAAAGAAAAATGTTGTTCCTCTGTTGATACCTCTCCTCTCCTGGCATCTGTTAGGAGAAGAGAGGAAGACGAGGTGAAAAGGGAGGAGCTGAAATGAAGAAGAGAGGTAAAGGAGTAGAAAATATACGATTTTACAGCATGGGTTAACAGTGTAGACAGCTGTGAGCGATTCTACGATAAAGAAGCTCCCATTAAATGAAGGTTGAGATAGAAAGAGACCACTCACCCTCTCATAAAACTCCCCCTTGATGAGACTGGCGGCGATGCGGCTGACAGTGTCACTGTTGTTTGTGATCTCCGGCCGGCTGATGGCCAGTCGGGCGGCTTTAGCTGGCAGTCCGGCCTTCAGGTACAAGTTGATGGCCCCCTGGAAGTCTCCCTCGCTCTCCTTCACCTCTCCAGCCTTCTCGTCCTGACCTGTCTCCGTTAACCACTGGTAATAGTTCCCACGCAGGGTGTCCAGCTCCGGGTGGCCCTAAAGGCAGTTTGGGTTGATAGTTGGGTCTCAAATTAGCACTGAAACAATTAGTTGACTGAGAACAAATTATATACCTCAACTTAAGAATTTAATCAATCTTCAAGCTTTTGTCCTTTTTACTGTTTTCTATTGAACATCAAATAACTTCTGGACTGATTATCGTAAATGAGAAAGATCTTAGCGTGGCCTTTGAGAGGCTTTAATATTCTGTTTTCTGATATAATCAACAGATTCATAGTTAGTTGTAGCCATATTCTAACCAGTCAAACTGCAAGATAGTAAACAGGAAGTAAAGTGATTGCATTCATAATCCAATCTGATATCTGTGGATTAGAAGTTCCCCATACTCATCCTTCACACAGAGAATGGGAATAGTTGTTTATTATTATTATTATTATTGGTATTAATTGCTGAATAATAATGCAGCATATATTCATTGTGCAGCTAGACCTGTTCTTTGTGATATCAGGAATATTGTGTCCAACAAAAATTGGGTTTGAAAAAAAATGTCTGTCTGGTCTTTTTTTTAGAGTCTTTATTGAGGACAATAAGTATAAGTATAATTTGGTCTGTCCGTTGTTACCTTGGCTTCAGCCACGGCGATGCAGTCGTCCCACATGTGGAGCTCCTGGTACATCTCTATAGCTTCATCGATGGCGTTCTGGACAAACACAGAAAACTAAATCACAACTTGGGATTCTGCAGGTAATAAAACCTGTGCAGGTGTGATACTGATGCACTCAAGCATGTGCTCTTAATCAATAAACTCTATCAACCAAATCACAGGTCTTAATTTAGCTATTTTGTGATCTTACATCAGAAATGAATTCTACATGTCAAAGGGTGATTTTAAATGTGAAACTGTGACAAAATCGTTTTTTCCTCAGCTCCTGAAAGAAGGTATGCACATAAATATGGAGTGAAACAGGACTGTGTCACCCACCTGCTCCATGTAGTGCATCTCTGCCAATTTAAAGTTTTTATCCAACATGGCCACGTGGGCTTGGACTTGGAAAAACTCTGTTCCATCTCCTCCCTGGTCAACAGAAACACACAAACACACTCTCCAATGATCATTCAGTGTGTGTTGTGTTGAGATATTTGAACTAGTTTGATATTTCAAGAATTGCAATGGTGCTTTTTTATTTTTTTGTATATAGATGTATAAATGATCAGAGTTGGGATATTTCTTCAGAAATGAATCCAAATGACCATTTTCCTTCTGTAACTTGTAAAGCAATCGCTGATATTCAAAGAAAATTCATTAAATGAATATTAAATCCTGTGGAGAGTTTCCGTCTAAATGCTGGTTTCAATTTCCACCACGAGGAACATGAATCTTTAAAGCAAATATTCAATTATTCAGGTTTCAAAATGTCCATAAACACTTTTAATTATCAGCGTAGAATTGTATTAATTAGCACACTTACACACAAATATTTGTACTGCCCTCAAAAAAAATCTTTGTCCGTTGTATAAATAGTGAGTGTGGACATGTACTTTTGTGCTGATAGGAAACAAACCATTTCCTGTGAAACTTTATCTGCAATTTGGTTCGTCTGGTGGAGGAAACGCATGGTTGAGACGTCCCCCAAAGCAGCAAAACACCTGGAAAAGAAAAGAGAAAGAAAAACACGAGACGGTGTAAGCTAGAAAAGAAACGCGAAAAGAAACACTCAGTGAAGGTAGAAAGTAATTAATACCGGCCGCTCAAAGCTCTAAAATCCTGTTCACTTAATGAACTGAGATAAATTAGAGCTTTTGTCTAATTAGAGTACAGATACGCGGCAGACTGAGGGGCTGAGAAATGAAAAGGCACATCTTAGCATTTGGCCACTTTATTACCAACTCTCTCTGAACGGTTGCATCAGATTAATGAACGAGTCATGAAAGAAAAAAAAGTTTAAAAAAAAAAAACCTTCCTCTGTCTGACTCTTCCTCCGCTTCCCTCCCTCATTAACATTACCCACTCCAGACAAAACCGTTTCTTTCCCCGATTTCATGATTTATGCAAATCAAGCCGATGCCTAACGAACAGCATATGCATTATTAATGACAGAGAATTCAAATGTGAAAAGTTTCTCAAAACAGAGCGAAATAAAGACGAGAGAGAGAGAGAGTGAGAGAGAGAAAGAGGGGGAGAGAAAAAGAAATGCTTATGATAGAAAATGAAAAAAAAAAGTGTCTTTGATGATTAATGAAGTTAGAAAGGGTAGTCAGCCAGGGACAGAGTCATCTGCTCTGTGTGTGTGTGTGTGTGTGTGTGTGTGTGTGTGTGTGTGTGTGTGTGAGTGTGTGTGTGTGTGCTTTTTCATTCCAGGTGACTAAGGTGCCCTTGTTGTCTCCGTTTTCTTCTGTCTCAAAGATAAGTCTTAGTTAAAGTGAAGACCGATATGGAATGTAATTAGTCGAGAAACACCAACATTAGCTTGCAGGGTTGTGTGTGTGTGTGTGAGAGTGTGTGTGTGTGTGTGTGTGTGTGTGTGTGTGTGTGTGTGTGTGTGTGTCTTGCTGACCTTTCCGCGATGTGCAGCTGGTGAGCCTCCAGAGCCAGCTTGCTGAGCGTCTTCCACATGGCTTCAGTCTCTGGTGACATCTCCAGAGTCTCGAGGAACGCTGTGGCTCTGTCAATACACACACACACACACACACACACACACACACACACACACAGAAGTAAAGCTGAGTCAGGCAGCAAGACATTTCATAAGGCAAGATTTGACAGAACCGACAGATTCACCAGCATTTTGCATTGCAGATGCAGAAAGGCACAAAAACACGGCGCAGCAGCAGAGTTGTGTAACCGTTGGAGAGACTCGGGCTGTTCGGGAGTCAGCGGCGGCGCAGGCACGGTGTCCTGGAGGTCACAGCGACGTGCTTCTGTGGCATCGACTTGCTCTTTTAAGTCCTACGAAGGGCTGCCGACTGGTGATCGCCTATCTTACGGCCATGAAGAGACGGCTGAGTCACAGACGGACCTACTGCTTTATGAGTCAGCCGTCTTTCTTTTACAGTGTTTCCAAAGAGCTCACGAAATTCAATTTGAAACTTCTTTAATAGCACAGTAAAAGTAATTAAACACCAGCAAAAGTATGAAAGTATGATGGAGATCCAGCAGAGATAATATGGCCGATTCCTATATTCAGAATTTTTGCATTTACTTTTGCTTTTTAGACTCATTATTTGAGAACTGTTGGAGGGAGCCTGAGAATGAAGACTTATATTGTCCATGACTGGTTCACCATTATTGTTGTGAACACGACAATAAAGAACTTGATATAATATCACACTTTCCGGTTCATAACAACAATTCCCAAGGCCTATTTTTTCTGTCTTACCTGTGCTCAGTTTATTATTGAGCTTATTATCTAAGCTCATATCTCATGCTCTTATCTTTTAGTTCAGATCTTCAGTGAAGAGTTCAGCTGCTGCTCCTCCAAACTGAGAGGTCAGTTACAACGTTTTATCCATCTGACGAGGAGGCATCATTTTGGAGGTGTTCGAATCACGACACGCAGAGGAGATTAGCTCTCCCAGCTGGCCTGGGAGCTCTGAGGAAACCCTCAAGAAGAGCTCGAGGAAGCTGCTGGATAAAAGGACATCTGGCCCGTTCTGCTCGCCCTGCTGTCACCGTGACTCTGACCCAGAAAAGCGGTGAGCACTCGGAAGGCCAGATGGATGTGCGATAATGGCGGCGACGGGCTGACATTCTGCTGAAGTGCGCGGGTCTAAACTTACCTATCATAATCTCCGTCATCGACGGCGGTACCAAACTCGATGAGGCCTTCGTCCAGCGTGTACGTCACAGTGTTGACTCCCTCTGTCACGATCACATCCGTCCTCCCATCGGCTCTTTCTAGATCCACAATGTCTCCCTAAATTTGAGATATATATTTCTATTACATTTTGATATAGCATTTTTTATTCTGCTACATTTACTGGACAGCTATGATTAGTATGTACTTTACAGATAAAGTTTCAAATCAAATGAAATTATATAATACATAATAATATGGCAGTCAAAGGAACCATTGCTCTCCATTGTGTGTTCTTACTTTTAATACTCTTTTTTTTTGCTTATATTACTTACACACATCTATTTAAGTAACTCATAGTCATTTTTACAGGATGGTTGCGCTACATTTATTTCAGGGAAACAGGATGTTGTAATTATAAATTAGCTCTGATTATTTCTGATGATTAAAGTCCCACCAAACTCAAAGACGTGACTGCAAAAATGAATTTAAAACAAACTTCGGGCCGAACACAACACGGACACGTACAACAGCCACCGCTCATTCACCAATCTGTTGTATTTCTGCACCAGGACTATTGACACGCTCTACAAAAACAAAAATAATATGGTCCAACTGCGAGAGCTCGCTCTGCCCGTTTTTTTTTTTTTATTATTATTAATGAGAACATCAGTGAGTTTTCCAGAAGTGAGTTGAAAAAAAAAAAAAACTTGTGCCTGCCCACGGCGAGTAACTGCTCCAGGACAGCCGCATTAAAAACACTCACTCAGTCGGCTTTACGAGGAGCACTGAGACACAAAGCTTCAGGGAAGTAAAAAGTAAAACAAGTAGTTTGGGTATAAATAAAGGAAATAACAAAAAAAAAACATCAACTGCAAACTGAGTAGCACAACCAGCATGAATGGGCCAGAGGTGGAAACGTTTTTTAAAATAAGTTATGTGATTTTTTTAATGTCTTTTTGTCTTAATTCAAAAGGGAATCACACCGATTTTACTCATCATGAGAGCTACTGGGGAAAACAACTCTACAATAGCTTCTGTGGTTCTATAGGCGCTTTATTACATCTGACATAATAACCCTGATGATGCCGAAGGGGTTAGTTCAACTTGGGCTCGGAGACTTCACATTTTACGAGTTGTGTTCTTTACAAACGTGGAGGCGTGGAGTTGAAATTACCCAGTAGAGAGGGGTGAAGTGAAACGTGAATGTGAAATCGTATGGAGATGTTTTTCTGGGTTTTTTATCTCTCTCTCTCACCTTTATTGAGAACATGGTGATGCTCTCTGGGCTGTCGATACTGTACCAGACGCAGAGGTTCCCCCTGTTCTGTGCGACCACCACGTCGCTGCCGGGTACCCACTGGACGTAGGAGCAGAAACTCAGCAACGTGGCCTTTACACCGCTCTCGATGTCGTACAGGTGGAGCTGAGGGAGACGCAGGGAGAAACAGAAAATCTTATTTTCATAAGTATTCATTTTACTCTGTGCACTCAGTAAGAGGCTGGAGTAAAAAATGTTAAACTTAAGGCTTTTTAAGACCTTTTAAATGTCTCACAAAATGCAATTTAACACCTCTTTCACAGTCATACTGGGCAATTACTTTATCATAATGCCATTATCACAGCTATTTTGTCATCGTATCATAGGAATATATGAATCTTATGTACATGAATATTCATATAATCACCAATTATCTGATTAATTACATTAATGCAACCAAGATAAGCAACATGAAATTGATATATACCAATAATACCACTACCAATACCACACTTTCCCAATACCCTGAAATCACAAACAATAAAAAAAAAGTGTATTAAGAGTATTATGTACCTTCTATGGCCTTTATTCACTCAAAGAAACTGACTTCAATGCTTTTTAAGGCTTTTCAAGAGTGAATTTTAAGAGCCTTTTTTCCACCTCACACTCTGTTCAGCATTATACTAACAGATGACATCCCTCCTTTACGCCACAACATGTTGCTCCAGCAAATATCCCTGAAGGTTATTCTGGATTAACATGCATCTTTTGTGTCTAAAAAGATATTTGATATGCTGGGAGAGCCAAATTGAGCATCCTTAAGGGAAAATATTGCAAGAAGCAAGACTTTATTTGGGCTCTTGGTGAAAGATTTGGTTGTAAATGCACAGACTTTCCTTATTTTTGATGATTCCACTTCTCAGAAAGTTAAAGTTTACATATCACAGTTTAACTCATTAGGCCTGAACAAAGCTGATTAACTTCCACCAGCTCCATATGAATACTCGCACTGCTCTGATGAGTTGAGATTATGTATATTCTATAAGCTACAGTGGCTCCCGCAGCACTTAATATGTATGTGTGAGACCGCCCGCTGTTGTAATCAGCTACCTTAATATCTTCCCCCCCACCATTTTTAATAACGCTCCGTCTATAGTTTCACCCTGGAGCTCAGCTGGCCAAGTTTTAATGTAATGAGGAGGAATCGCCTGTTGATAAGTTCACTTGAAAGCAAGTTTCAATTAAAGAAACATTTGCTTTACAACTTGACTTTTTATGATTTCTTACTGGCAGGAAGTGCAATTAATATTTGTTATGACATGAATATCCAGAAATATGAAATACTATAACTCCTTTTTCGGCCTGTTTAGCATATTCAGTTGCATTTTTATCGACTTAATATACTAATGACATGCTGCAGATCTAATCTATATGCACCACCAGTGAACTTTTGGATGATTCATCCGAGTGTGATGTGTATAAGACGGCACCGATCAAAAGTTTGGAATCACCTGTTATATTGTTAATAACGGATGTTTTATGATGGATGAAACTTTAATTTTTTTTTACTTCTCAAACAGTTCTGGCCCCAAAAGAAGAATAATTAGCTTCAGTTTTGTAATGTCCCCACAGAGTTGCATGACTGAACAGAGAAACACCTTTGATTTAGTTTTCCAGGCCAGAGGAGCATCACTGATCCTTGATCATTATTGAACCAAAGTGATGCAGCTGGGCTCTAAATATCTGGTAAAGCTCTATTTCTTTCTTATATTATTATTATTCTGTTGCTCAGAGGGATTTTTGTCTCTTTCTGCCCTTTCGGTTGTCAGTCTTGCTAAACCAACATTTTGTTCTTCGTGTAAGAACAAAATAAAGCATTACTTTTCTGCAAACTCTTCATCAGAAATAGCATCTACTTGTAAAGAAGGAATCAAAATGAAAGAAAAAATATACAGTAGTTCTGTCAGCTTACTGTACCACATTGAGCTTTTCTTGATTTCTTATCCAAATTTTTGAATTATGGTGTATATGCATATCATATAATTATTTAGCAGTGACATGAAAAGAAGAAAAGTTTTTTACCCCCATGCTGAAAACAAAAGCACAGTAAAGATTTTAAATGTAATTGTGCAGAAGAAACAACAGACTAAATCATAGAAAAAGTATTCATGTCAGTATTGTGACCAAAAACAGTTAAAAGTGGGGATTTCTATCTACATCAGAACCACAAAACTTTAATGCCCTAAAAACAGGGAGAATGATTAAAGAGATTTTTCTGGTTCTAATTACCCTCAGCGTTCCCATCCTTTGCATATTAGAGTTCTTTCCTAAGTCACTCGTGCACATACATGAATATTTCACAATCTGTCCCACTAAAGTTTATTTGGGCGCCCAAAAAAAAGTTGCATTTGTAGCCCAAAAAAAAAACAAAAAAATGGAATTTGGAACAAAATCGCCTTGTGTGCCAAACATGTGCAGCAAAAAGTTTGAAGCCACTGAGGGATTTCCAATTACCAGACTTCTCCATGTCTTTGCCCCAGGGCCCGAACATCAAACTGTTTCATTACCCCGGGGCAACAACTGACAACAGCTTCCTGCCACTCTCATAATGCCGCCTCGCCAAAATCTGTGGCCCAAACCACTGAACCAAATTCAGGCCTTTTATAGGCGGTGCTTACTTTGGGTGTTGAAGTGGAAAAAGCCAAATGTAATTCTCTACTTAAATAAATGGACAAGACACAAACTCAAGAAAAACAAATTATCTCTGGGATTAGGCAAGAAAAGGCATCGCTAAAATGACAAAATCACAATGATTGATGCTTTTCAGTTGTAACTGTGTGATCAGACTTTTTTAAATAAAATACCTGGACCCATTTCCAGGAAGAGGCAGAATTTTCTGCTGGCAGAGAAGAAAATATTTAAAGAAATGTCTTCCTTTTTAGAAAGAAAAATATTTTCTATTTCAGTCAACTGAAAACAATAACAGACAAATTCAGGAAGCTTTTAAGATTTCAGGTCACACAAGGACGTGCACAACACACTGTGGCAGGGAAAACTACAAATGGAAGTCTTATGTAATACATATAAAGAATACTTCTAATTTTTCATATAATTTTGGCACAGTTGTTTGTATTTGTCACTGCGACACAAATTTAGTTGTTTCACTTAATACATTGTGCTGTATGAAAAATCTGTCTTTGGTACATCATGAACAACCTTATTGTACAGTAGGAACGCCCTCTTATGGGTTGAACAATAAATCTGAGGGGTTACAGGACAATTAACAGGACAAGAAAGACTAAATAAGACAGAGGGGAATTTTACCTCTTTCTATTATTAAAAAAATGCTCCTGTATTGTTTTATAAAGGTTAGACATCTTAGGTTTTACAATTGTTTTATTTTGCGACCTAATCCTGTCTGCCTTGTTTGCACTGCTTAAATGTTAAATGCAGCACCGTTGATACCACAGACATAAAATTTCACCCTTCCTACATACTTCTATGTGGATGTGTTGATAATAAAGCTTTCTTGTGTCTTAGGGCGCCCCCTGTGGCTAAATCCATCTGGATTTAATATGAATTCCACTGGACGGCCGAAACGCCTCCACAAAAAGCCACCAGACATGTTCTGGGTGATGGACGTGACTATAACTTTGGACATGTAGCTGCCAAAGTGCAGAATCCTCTACTTTCCTTGCTGCTTTCCGAATCATCATCTTGCCTCTCATTTGCCCTCACTGCCTTCAGGCCTCTCTCCCACTGCTTCCCTTCCCACAATCCCTCAGGGTGCTGAGGTTTCACTCTCACCCGCAGCTTCTTGTCCCTGAACAGCAGTTTGCGTCCAGTCTCATTGAGCTCCAGCCAGTCAATCTTGGAGTCGTGGCTGATGGTTCCCAGATTGTAGCCCCCGGCCAAGTCCACTGAGGGGAGAAAAAATAAAAAAGGACAGCTTAAGTGAGCGGCAGTAAGACTGCCAGTGTGAAACTGCACCAGCCTAAAATTATCGTTTTATTCAACATTAGAAATCAGCCCATCATTTTATGATCATTTATGATTCTATCAGGCGAGCGAGGAGTTTCTTCACCCTGAAAACTTACCTGCTGTGGGATCAAGTCGATGTTATTAGTCTGCAGATAGACATCAGCTTTGTAATTAAAATGGAATATGGTCCACTCAGTGGAGTTGATACAGATCAACTGATGATATACTTCAATTATTGTAGTTGTAGCGGTGTAGGAGTTTAATATTCTGGTGAGTAACCATGTGTGAAAACTAGATGTCTATTATAAAATAATGGCAGCGTCGTCAGCAACCTACAGCGTTCAAAAGCTGCAGACTGAAGCTGTTCTCCGACGGAAAGGCATTTCACAAAATAGACGTGTTCATCTACAGGAGTCGAGAGGGTTGTTGATCAAAACTGATGACTCACTAATGCTTGGTAAGGTACCGAGAACTCTTGTTCTGAAAATTCACTCACCAAGCTGTTCCTGCCTTGGAACAAAAAACTTGTCACCCATTGCAGATTAAAAACCACAGTTGGCATTTTAAGGAGAAGCCTGGAAATATTCAGCTTTTTTTTTTTACAAATGCCAGACCCAAGACCAAAACCAGCCATCAACTGATCCTTCTAACAAGCGTTTTCTGTGAATCCTCCTCTTCCTCAGAGCTGCAGAGCTCCATTGTAGTCCAAAAGCTATTAAAAACACATCAGTGAGGAACGCTTTTGCACAGGATATGTTCCTTAATGAACACACACACTGTACTTTATTTAAACTGAGTGCCACATCCACCATCATGCTGTACCAAATACTCAGAAGTTCACTAAACGTGTATTAATCTGCAGCTGAAAATAGTCCCCTACAAATGCACTATTTGCTTCTGTTTGAGTAATGTTTGATAGAAACCATAGTGAGCAACAGTTTTATTAAATTGTTTTTATTCTAAATTTCTGGGCCTTTTTTTGTTCATGAAGCTTAAGAAGCTCTGATTGTGTTAATTTTTGTGTTCATATCATTAAAATGAAGCATGCATGAATGAAGCATGAATAAAATGAGCTCCTCCTCGTCCACAAACACATGTTCTTACCAATAGCAATGGTCTTGATATCGATCAGATACGCAAGCTTCTTGTTGTCTTCGACTCCCCTCTGCTTCCTCTCGTTTAGTCGGACACTACGCACACAGACACACACAAACAAAGCAGCTTTAGTAAACACGGGTCAGTGTAACGTAACTGAATGAACAGTGATTTAACATGAAAGTGTCAGCCCGGTATAGTCGGCCTCAGCTGCTGTTCATTTGACTTGAAATCCCAGGACACGGCTGATCATGATGCTGCAGCGTCCAGCCGGAGGCGAGCAGCAGTCAGAGCATCCTGAAACCTGTTCGCCTCAGCAGCAGTCGGCCATTAGTCAGTCACCCGGGGACTCTCAGTCCTGACACTTTTGACAGGGCTGAATATTTTAACGAGGACGTGAGCCTCGCCTCGCTGACTCTCCTGAAGCTTCACTGTAATGATACCTGGGATTTCTGCACAGCTCAAGACAGCCACCTAATGGACAGAGCTGGAAATGTCTAAAGGTTTCACAGGAATTATATCATTATCATGTGTACTACGGTACTTTATTTTCAACTCAAATTTCTTTAACTTCTACAGTATTTTATGATACAGATGCTGTTTGAAATACTGTCAGAGAGATAGTAACTACTTTATGTATAT
>JBAJHX010000031.1:15325433-15348300 GCA_037176925.1 Amniataba percoides | reverse complement strand
TCAACAGACGTGAATCTTACTGAGAAACTGAGAAAAAATCTTATAGGCCCCATCTTAAGTTTCAAACTGTGATCAGTGTATAAAAACTGCTTTCCCCTCACAATGCAACAGAAAAATATGTATGAATAAATTAAGATCCAGCAAAAAAACTTTACATATAGCATGTGAACAAATTAAGAAATAAGAACTTAATGCCCAGTCATTCAGTGTTTGTCGGGTTAAATAATTAAACTAATGTGGCTTCTCTGTGGCAGTGGCAGTTACTGTATGAGGGTTTGGCTCTTTCTGTTATTGAGCCGTCATGTCAGAATGAAACTGTAATTAACATTAAAGTGACAGTCAGCGTGACTAAATGACACCAAGCCATCACTTTAGCAGACAGGGGAAGCCAGCAGCGTGCCAGCTTTTTCCCCCTGTTTCCATTCATTATGCTATGCTAAGCTAACTGGCTGGAGCTTCATATTTACCATACAGATACAAGAGTGTTGTCAGTCTTCTTATTCTCTGAATAAACATATTTCCTCAAAATGACTAACAACATCTCATCGCTTTTTATCCATCCAGTTTCATAATCATATCAATTCATTGTGAGGTCTGATGATGTTCTGAAATACTCATTTCGATGATTGTAAATCTGTTTTCCCTTCTCCTTTGATAAAGGGGCCCCTACAGGTTGACACACACACTCCTCAGATGGTGACACAAAAACAGGCTGAGTAAGCCGATTTACTGTGCTCTGAGTAACCGGACAGCAACCACTCACTCTCTGCTGAACAAGTCCAGACACACCTTATCGCTCTTTCAGAAACTTGACTGAAACACACAATATCCATTGTCATGAGGCCGCATCATGTGTTGACAAATAGTCATCAGTGTCTGCCTGTCTCAACTTTTGGGGAAAGTGTGTGTATGAGTATGTACATGTGAACTACTGTGTCATATTGTCATATATTGTTTAACCTGTGTGTGTGTGTGTGTGTGTGTGTGTGTGTGTATCTATACACATGTAGCAGAGGGTAGGTGGGACAATAAGGGTTGTATCGACTTGCATCATGCCCTCACTTGCTTCACTGCCATCGTGTGTGTTGTGTGGATGTCACAACACCCCCCTCCCCGCCCTCGCTTCCCTCCTTTCCTTACCCCCCCATCCCCAGCGCCACTGTGAGAACACCTCACCCCCTTGATTCCCAGACGTGGACACACCCAGTGTACAGACTAATACCCAATCAAATCACATCCAGTATGCAAATGACGCTCAGCATTCGCTCCTGAACGTGGTTAACTGTCACTTTTCAAAAATACGAATCAAAAACCATTTTGTGTTTGTTTATCTGTCTGCCTCCTCACCGACTTGGCCGCAGATTAAGATGTACCTCGATAAACTACATGAAACTGAGTGTTACTGTTGGAAGCATAATTCGTGTTTTTTTGTTGAGTCTACCGTTCGTATTACTAAATATTTGTGTCTGTGACAAAACAGAAGCAAATGGTAAAGATCACCCTCATCAGTCAGCACATATATGGCTGAATGTACAGTATTTTCAACACATGATATATAAAACTGGGTTAGACAAAGCAATTGTGCAAAATTCTTTATATCCTATCACTTATTTAGATTTTCTGCATAGTAGTTTTCAAAGATATTTCCTGCTCTTCTTATTAATTTAATGCCAGAAATCTCTCATGCGATCAGATTATTTTTGCCACCTCCAGTCGAAACTTACACTTGGACCTCTATCAAGAAAGCAGATCTGTTTTTTGGAAATATTTTTTTGTAATCCACAACTAGTGTGTATCTCACACTTTATAATGACTTCTGCTTCTGTCACTCCTTCTCACAAGAGGCAGACTCTTTTAATTCAAATCAGAGGGAAGGTGTTCAGGTCCGACAGAGATCACTCGCACTCTCTCTGCTCTGGAGAGATAATGCAGTCGTTTGCCTGCGATCGTCTGGAGAAAAGGCCGCAGAGAGGACAGTGTGCTGATAAGGTTGTGACACATTTAGTGAGCAAAGCATCACTCAGACTTTCGTGAGATTACGTCAAGCGAGCTTCGACGTAGAATACACAGGACTTGATGATTTCGCAATAAACATCATCAACATCTGCAAGTCAGAATGCAAATGAAGAATCACTACAACCCAGAGGAAGTTTCTACTCTCTCCTGTGTTTTTTAAAGGAAAGTTACATATGTCTTAGTGAGTACACTCAAATCAGAATTCAAGATGAAGTTATTTTTATATTAAAAACAGGAAAATCTCTAGTTTCGTTCCACATCCAGTTAATCATCAACAGTAATAGTACAAGATAAAAAGGGTAAACATGGATATTTTCCTACCACACAAGCATTATTTTCCTACTTTTTATAACAAAATAAAACTTTAGGGACACAAGTCCAGAAGGAAATTACTTCAGATTTGTTTTGTGTTTTAAATTATAGCAAAATATGCTAATTGAAAACAATAGTTATCAAATAGAAACTGTGAGGTCAAGGTGGTGCAGTAGGAGTATAAACACACACTCATGGACTGATCACACTTTGCATACTCATTTCTTATCATTATTAACCTGTACCTGTAACTGTAGTGCTTGTATAAACACTGCAGTTTGGTGCTGCACAGTATTGTGTCAGTTCTCAGTCAACCATAGGTCGCCTGCCAGGTGGTTTACGTGTAGTTCCCCAACTGCTAAGTGATCAAATGAATCAACAAATAAGTGTCATAATATGATCGCAAATTCAGAGAAAGCACATGAAAACCAAAGTCTTTCTCCATTTTATGCCACCAAAACCAAAAGTTGCATCTGGAGGTGGCGAGCTGGTAACGTCCTGGATGTCTTTGGGTCGTCAGAGACATAATGAGCCCTGAGACTGTTTGTTTGAAGTGCTAATCACCTCATCGTTCAGCGGCTCTTCAGCTGATTCATCTCAGAAGACGCACGCACTTCAGCTGTGCACGACTTTGATCAAGCGTGGTCATTGACGGTCACTCCACAGTCATTATGTCCCCTGATGACTGCAGATTAACAAGAAGGTAAAAACTGACAACACGCAGAAGAAAGAAGTTTATCTGATAATGACCCAGGTGTATTTCAGACCCTTGGACGTGACATTAAAGTGTCCTGCAGAACAAGTAAACGCCTGTGATTACCCTGCACTGTCTATTTACTGTAGTTTGCAAGTGTTGGAGGTTGTTTGCATATCAGCCTCCTTTATTACTCAACTGCCTGAGTGACAGCAGATTCGCTGAAGCTGTTGACTGTGGGACAGAAATAATCGTTGTTGCCTCCGGGCACAGTCACAGCCTGGAACTGGGACGATTCTTACTGGCTTTCCTCGACACCGAAACTGACAGTTTATGTTCTGACAGAAAATAATGGGAAGTTTCTTTCATAACTTGCAAAGTGAAGGTGACTGACAGCTTGGCTTTTGTCATGTAAATGAGCCATGAGAGTGCATTATGTGAAAAATAAGGGAATATTTATTAGCTTGCAAGTTAAACATGTAGCTACAGTTCAGTTGGGTAAATGTGGAGTTGCTAATAAATAAATAGCAAAATTATCATCATTTTTCATGCTTATGTTGCCATCCAATTCCCATGTCACAAACAGCCATCACTGATTCTCAGAAACAGCTCAGCCCATATAAGGGAAGTACAATAACAAGAAATTACAACAGATTTGTTTTTTGTCTGTGTGAAAGAAGCACTGCAAGCCATGCCAAGTCTCCCCAAAAGCATAACTGTTCAAACTGCCAGTGCAGATGACCGAGGAGCAGCGGTGGCGAGCCAATAGGCTTCGTCCCCGGCCAGGCGGACCTGTTGGTGCACCTGCTGATTCCCAGGCCTACTTGCCAATCTTTGACTACAGTGAAACCCGGCGAGAGTGAAACTGGCCCTGAGCCAGAGGAAGACCTGGCTGACTACTCCTGACACAATCGCTAAAAGCAGGGGATCCAGGGAGGAGGACCAGCCCTGTGTGGAGATGAGAAAAAATAGGTGACTAATCATGAGAAGAGAAAGAGAGGAGGAGAAGAAGAAACAGTTCACTGAACTCCTGGGAACCTAAAACCTGTCTGACACGGACTTCACAATTGCTCAATTAGTGTACTATAACTGCACGAGTGTCTGTGTATACTCAATGTGTGAGTGTGCACGTGCATTTAAGAGATTATGTTTTTCTTTTTTTTTTGCGTGAACACTGAGAACCCTGTGAAGCGTCTGTGTTTTGCTGTGAAAGAAATGCAGAAACCCAGTTTCAGAGGAAAAGAGTCATAAATAAGATGTGAGGTTTAAGTGTGTCTCACGGCCTGCATTGACCCCGGGCCCCCACCTTTCAAGATGTTGTTGACCAGAGTGCTCCTGACCTTCACGTGCCCTCGTATGAAGCTGAACACACCTTACCTTTTGCACAAAACACAGACACACACAACACAAAGCGAACAGGACAAACCTTTTGTTTCACGGTCATTGTGTTGAAACGACAACGGCCTTCAAGGTGCTGATTTAAAGGACTGTTCAGTTCATTTCAACGTCAGCCTTATTTTCTAAATTTTGTGTCACTTTTCCTCAGAAACAGGGTTTGTTTAAAACCTGTCTGATTATCTAAATGCTTGTGTTTCTTATCTTGTTACTCTCTCTTTGGCCTTATTTCCATATCTTTTTTAAGCTGGTGAATGCAACGTTATTACTGATAACTATAGTTAAAATTGCGAAACAAAAGCAATAATAAAGCAACATGTGGTGCAACAGGCTTTAAGCAGGACATCGACATAAAAAATCATATAAATCATATAAAGTTTAAAAAATGAAAACAGTTGTTTACTTTGTGTATTGAGTAGATGCACAGCCCTTTTGCATTGCAATTGAAGTTGTTTCTAGTCAACTCCAATATTCGCACCCTTGCAGCTTTGGTTTGGTCTTCAACAACTCCTAAGGGAAACGTTTGACCTGCTGCAAGCTAAGCGTTCGACTTTGCACACCAACTAGCCACTGACTTTCTGGTATTTGTCTCTGATTGGGTGGGTTAAAGTGGACTTTTTCCACTAAAAAACAGCGGCATAAGAAAACGGTACTCAGAAAGATGCTTAAAATGGAGTTGGATGATGATTATTTGTGCAAGCGGCCCCTTTTTCCATTATACGCAGTCACTTGATCCACTGCGAGTCTAGAAATATTGCCTGAGGCAGCTTTAAATCTTTACATACTTTAAAACATCCCTCTTAGAACGGCGGTGGATCGAGCTCGCCGACTCGTCACGCCCGACACCAGCTCGAATCAAAGTTCATGGTGAGTGAGTGTCGGCGGTGTCAGATGACAAAACACTGGTTCTTCTCCGTGACCTCCCCATGCGAGGTCGCTCGGCAGAGACGAAGGACGTCCCGCTTTAACCCATTGATAACAGCCGTTCAAACAGAGCCCTGACACATGACTGCGTGATGGACGGCGCACTGACTAATGGCAAACAGATTGCTGATGTATTGGGGTGAGCGAGTGTTTTTTGTTCTTCTCTCTCATCTGTGACTCATCAGCCCCGCTCTGAACAAATGCACAGCAGACTGTTCTCTAACTTTCTCTTCACTCTGTCTTTATATCTATCTATGGGTTTTTTTTAAGTCATAAAAGCTGAAAACAAGCATAACAGCCCCTTTCTAACGCAGCTTTCACCGTCACACCATTCAAACGTTAATGACACTTCATAAACGACGAGCTCACGCCCTTGTTGTGATAAACCGACACACAACAGTGTTTTTGTTGATTCTCAATCTGTGAATTTGACTCAATCACACTCTAGTGAATGTCACTCTCCCATAAAAAAGGCACAATCTGACACATCAATCAGTCACAGCATGGCACTCCCAAACCCCATCGGCGGTCATGTGGATTGCATTAGAATTGGTCGTCACAGCTGGAGGCCAGAGGTTACTTATCATATCCTTTGGACCGAGAGGATGATTCAGAAAAAGTAGCTGGAGTGGCGGGCAGGATTATTCAGACTCCCCGCAGAGGGCAGTTCTCACTGCTTTTGTTTTTTAAAAGCTCTTCCTCAAATGTCGCCGCTATCAGACACGATAAACGATTGGTTGTCATAGCATTACTAGGAAAGCTGTGATAAAAATACACACAACACAGAAGCTGTATAGTTTGCACTATATTTATTTGCATCATGTCACTCCGACGTGTAAAAAAGACACACAGATTAGATGGTGATACACAGTAACAAAACATAGCTTGTGTACACTAATGCATTTCAATCCATGTTTTATCCAATATTTCATGTACATAAACAAGACAAATGACCTGTTTTAACAAACAGAATAGCATATATATTAAGATGACTTCCACAAGAAGCATAGTACAGCCCGGCTCCGGTCATTCATATACACTTAGATATATATATAAACCAGAAATGGTTTGAGTGAAATCGCAAAATACAACTTTGTTTTGCACACACATCACAGACACAGGGCTTTTTTTTTCTACAAGTGTATTAACTTACACTTACATTCAAGCAGAGGCAGTTTACAGTCCTCTAACTCTGTACACAGTGGGCTATTGAGGAGATAAGGATGAATGAAAGACAAAGAGGGACGAATGCAAAAAGGCCGGTGATGGTGGTGGTGGGAGGACCTGCAGGGTGGAAGTCAAAACTCCTGCTGTGCTTGCTTTCACAAATGCAGATTGATGGGGGAGAGGGACAAAGAGCTTAAAGAGTATTGTTCCCTTTCACCTCAGTTAAGAGGATTTTCAAACGGGTTCCTGTATCAGTCGGAAAAAATTAAGACACAGGAAATACGCGTGTTTCTGATTTGCCCCAAACAAACCATCATGCTGTGCTTCTTGATAAAATCCCAATCACACACAAGTGTCAGGGGTGATAAAACTGTCAGCTGACTAAACCCTGAGGGCCGGAGAATACCAAAGCAAAGCAGCCAGGGCGGCTTTCACACACAGGTAAGAATGTGGCTCCTCGCACCGCAACCTGAACTTGCGGCGGGCGTATAAAAATAGGCCGCCGCAGCACAGATGGCAAGAAAACAACAGAGATGTGGCTAACGCCCATCTGCTCAAACAGGACCCCGATACTTTCTGTTTCTCCTTTGAGCACATTAAAGCCTGCAGCTGGCAGCAGAGCACGGCATGCAAATTCACATTTACATGGCGGCTCTGCCTTTTTTTTCTCTCCGTGGCTGCATGTTGAGCAAGTTCACTCGCTGTTCTCTCTCAGCTGTGATGAATACAAATGAAATCATACACGCACACTGATTTTAACATGTTCCCGAACCTATCAAACATTTGAATATAATGTAAACAAAACTGTCGTCCTCAGTCTGTGCGGGGGTGTGAAACCAGACTCCGACTGAGAATTACCCAGAATCCTCTCCGCTGTCTCCACGGATGTTAGTTCCCAACGCTCACTGTGCTTAAGTCTTGTTTCCCTTGCACCATTTGGCATCCCCGAGTAAAAAAACACCAAATACTCGACAGGGAAAGATGCTGAGCCGCCACAGAGCTGTGACGTCAAGCGAAAGTGAGGGATTGCAATAAGTTAAAAGTGTTGTTCACAACCCACGGGGTCAACAAGTCTGTGAGTTCAGATGAAGCAGAAGAACTTCTTCCAGCTGCACCTGGAGAAAGCCTTGGTGCGCCTGTCAGAAAACCTCCTCTTCTTGGTCTTGCGGGCTTTGTTCTTAATCGCGGCAAAGATGGCCGCGTCGAACGCCTCTTTCAAGTTCTTTTGTGTGAGCGACGAGCACTCGATGTAGTCCGCGGCCCTGATCTTCTCCGCCATGCTTCGGGCCCGGGAGCTCAGGACCGGCTTGACATTAGATTTGTCCAGGTTGATGAGGACGTTAACGTCCAGCAAGAGGTCCGACTGAGTCCCCACGAGGACGATGGGCGAGGACGGGTTGTAGGCCCGGATCTCTGACACCCACTTCTTGGTGATGTTGTGAAAGGAGGTGGGGTTGACCATGCTGAAGCACAGGAGGAAGACGTCCGTGTGGGCATAGGAGAGAGCCCTGAATTCATCAAATTCCTCCTGGATGGATCATGAAGACAGAACGTAGAGATTAGTGTCAGTCAAACTGTACGCAGACGCGATCCAGGAATGAGTACAAGAGACTGAGTCTCCGAGGTGTCAGCCATTAACATTCAGGGTGAAAGCTTGTTACTGAGTCACTCATTAGATGAAGCAAGAAGGTGACAGTCTGTACCTTCATTCTCACATGTCTCATAACATTAAGAAATTCTGTGCTTTATATTAACATTTGATGGGGATTTGAACTTTGTGTGACAGACAAATCGTCACTTCACACAATGAACTCAACGTCAATAGACAAATATCTTTGTATTTGTATCCATCATTTATTTAAAAAAAAAAAAAAAGAAAAAGCAAACCAACTAACCTGTCCAGCAGTATCCAGGAGCTGAACTTTGACCGGAGATCCTTCCACTTGGACCTGACCTGTTGGAAACCAGGAACATGAATCAGTCATTCTCAGTCCGGTCCACAGATTTCAAATAATACTCACATCTTTTAAAGCATCAAAATCAAAAGCGCAGTACCTAACAATGAATCAAACCTATACACACTTAAAGTTACGCAAATAATATTTTAAGAATGGCATATTCAGGCATATTAGTATGAATTACCTCCATACTGACACACTAAAGTTAATGCAAACTTATTTCTTCTTTTAATAAAACTTATAAAACAACATATAAGACATAATATCATATAATATAAGTGTCAGCTCACCTGAGAAGACGTCAAAGCCCGTCTGTCTGTACTCTGCTGGGTACCCATTGGAGGTGTAGCTGATGATCATGCTGGTCTTGCCGACGGCTCCGTCCCCGACCAGCATGCAGCTGATGACTCCGGGCTCCAGCTCGTCCTCCCGGGTCAGCCCGCAGGCGGAGGGGACGCGGGACTCGTGGTAGAAATACTCCATGTGAGGTGGCATGTCGAGCCGGCAGAGAAGCAGCCCTCCTTTCCTCCGGTCCGGTCCCTGCGATCACTGAGGAGGATGAGGAGGAGGAGGATCAGCTGTGAGGAGGCGCTCACATGCTCCGGTCTGACTGCCTGACGGGACTCATGTGAGGAGAGGAGGAGAAGGTGAGAGAGCAAAGTTAGTCAGACAGGTTTGATTTGCATAGACACTCCCACTCCCAGAGAGAGAGAGAGAGACAGATACGTAGATGAATACACTCAAATGCAACTCTTAAATCACTTCTTAAAACGAATCTTTCAAAATAAAGGCATTAAATTGATGCTACTATATCTATTTGATTTCCAACAAGTCTCATGTTCCCTTATCTTTTATTTCTTTAATTTTTATGTGTGTGATTTTATTTTAACTGTCTGAACTATGTTTAAAGTGCCACACAAATAAAGTTTATTATTATTATCATCATCATTATTACAAAATGAAATCCATTTTATTTATGTGAGATGTCTTATACTTTACAAATAAGTTGATTTAATTTAAACATAAAATCAATTTATGGTGATATTATCCTTCTTTATGTATCATTATTATTGATATACTAAAAATAAGTGTTTTTTTCTTATAAATATTCGTGTACCTAAGTTTGATTTTCTTATAAGGTCCTTTTTATTCTTGCTTTTTTGTGTGCGTCACTCACACATGTCCCATGCACACACTTTAAATAATCACCATAACTTGATGTATGTAAAGTAATCTATTACATTACCCAATTAGTATTTGTACTGGTGTTTATGGAAATATTTGACTTGCATGTAGACATATCTTATAATCAAACTTTGTTTTATAGATTATCCATTCCTATCTTCTGTTTTGGTTCATTGGTTTGGTCTGTCTCTCACTGTGTGGTGTTTGTTGTCCTGTGTTCGTTTTCTTTTTTTAAGCTGTTTGTGTATAATTACCTTCCTGCTAATTGTATACTTGGTCATTAATTTCTGATCTGGACTGCCACACTTTTGCTGTTTGTTGTTTATAAATTCATTGTTTAATAGAATGTGAAAATGATAAATTGTGAAAATAAAAAACACCAACAGAAACAACCTTTAAAATCATTGATGAAATGAGTCATGGCAATATTGTTATCATGTTATGATGCTATGTTATCATTTTAGTATTATTACTGCAGTAAAATAATACTGAGTGGAGAAAATATGGTCCAAAAGGAGTTTATTCTAAGGATTTGTATTCTCAAACCTCTCCCTCCACGCTGGGTAAATCGCGCCCCCTGCTGCCAGAGACGAGCAGCGCACCACGCGTGGTCACATGACTCCGGGAGTCACCTGACTCTGCGTTTCCACCCTGAGATGAGCAGACCGGAGGCTAAGCTACCTGCTACGTTAGCATGAAAGCTTTAAAAAAATTTCTGCCTTCCTCGCCAAATATTTAACTCTGCCACCGTTTGTGCGTAAAAAAGGAAGGAGCGCGTCTTCGTGCGTAAAAAGCTGGAGGCTGCGGTGTCAGCCATGTTGTCTTAGTGTGTATGTGTGTGTGTGTGGGAAGGGTTCGCCATTTGTTGTGTTTTGTGAGGATAATTAATCGACAGGGAGCGAGATAAGGGGTGAAAACAAGTACTTTCCAATCATGGCTTCAATTCTGGACGAGTACGAGGACTCTCAAAACACCCGGCAGAGCGCGCAGCAGCGCGGCCGCCTGGCGAGCGCCAACATCGGGATCACTCACTCAGGTAGGGCCGGTCCCTCTGGAGCTGCTGCAGGGATGCTAATATTACCTTTTTTTTTAAAGTCATTAAAGCATTATGATTAAATATTACAGCCTCCCTTTGTTCCCTCAAGGTTTCACTGATAAGATAATATAATATAAATAATTAAAAATAATAATAATAAAAGTGTCTACAAAGTAAAAATGAGACATTTAAATATAAAGTGTCTAACGTAACAAGGGAAACAGTGCACAGGAATAACTGCATAACATGAGATTGAACCAAGGTTGAGCCATTTGCATTGATGACAGACTATTTTCCAAGAAATAGATACTGCACATGAAAATATTGCAGAAAATAAACTATTGTAATGAATATACTATCAAATTATGTCAGTGCACATAATAAGCTATTGCACATAAACAATAAATAATATTGCACATGGACACGTATGTTAATTAATTAACTAATATGATATGTTTGTGTCTCCATGTCAGGCTTTGTGAATGTGAGACTGGAGGAAGAGAAGCCCATATTCAACAAGCAGAGGATCGACTTCACACCTCCCGAGAGGATAAACCATCTCGCAGTCTGCAACAATCAGCTGTGCATGAGTCTGGGAAGGGACACTCTGCTGAGGCAAATGGCACCATCATGACCACATATAACACAGATCATTGTCACCAGCATGTGTGTGTGTGCAGATTTGATTCACACAAACACAATTCATCTGGTGTCATCTGTTGTTGTTTTTTGGGGTTTTTTTGGGAGGTCAAAGCAGCTGGTACAGGGTGCTGATGTGTTTCTGTCCCACGCAGGATTGACTTGGCCAAGCCAGATCAGCCCAATCAGATTGAGCTGGGAAGGAAAGACGAAACCAAAGTGCACAAGCTGTTCCTGGACCCCACTGGTGAGAAAACACACAGTGCTTATTAAGATTTACCCCGCTAACATTGTTCATAGGCCACAATAATAAAACTGAATTACTTAATGTGAGTTGCCCCCTGTCATATTATTACCTGTGGATTTGCTTCATGCTTTCATTTAAATGTATACTGACTGTAAACTCTGCAGTCTTTAGGAAGTTTTCTGTATTTATGAGCTGATGCAAGTCAGTTACATATGTTCATTTGCACGACAGATGAGAAATAAACATTGCCAAAACAGAACAGAAGATAATTAACAATACACTTACCAGATGATTACAATGTAATAAAGACATTTAATGACAATAAAATGGGCTGCTAATACATTTATAGATGTAATCACCAAGAAACATTATTATAGGCCTTCTCTCTGTTAGTGTATGACAACAGTCAACATTTCTTTGCAGCAAATACTACACATTTACTTTTCTCTTCAAACAAATAGGACAGTTTCTAAGATTCTTTTTAAGATACCTTCTCTCAGATCCTTATATTTGTCACCATAGGAAGAAATGAGATTTTGTCTCAACTTCTCTTTTGTGATAAATTGAACACAGCCTGGCCTCCCTTGGTACTCTGTTCTTCCTGTAACAGCCTGTTTTTATGGCCAGGCTGAGTCCTTTCATTCAGTACACTGATGGCACTTTTCCACAAGCACCTACTCGGCTCGGCTCGACTCGACTTTCCATTACGTGTTAGTATCTGGTACCAGATAGTTTTCTAGTATCTTCTCGGCCGGGATTCCAAGAGAGCTGAGTCGAGCCAAAAATGTGACGTCGGCAGACGGCAGGCCTCTGATTGGCCAGAGCGTGATGTCAGTATAGTCAGGAGAGCGACTCGTTCATAAGAGTCAACTGCACCATTTTTAAAACCCAATAGCAACAACGAACACGATCAGAGATGGCTGCACAGAAATCAATCCAGCGGAGCAACGACGAGGTGCAGATGTTTCTTTCTGGTGGCCTCCGTAGTTGTTTTGTGTTTGTGTCGCATTACAAATAACATCGCTGGAGTTTCGGCTGCGTTGCTATAACGACCCCACCCATGCTGAGGCGGTACTCTATTGTAATGGAAAACTGCAGAAGCGGCGTCGAGTCGAGTAGTGCTAGAACTGTGTCATGGAAAAGAGCCATTAGTTGGTATTTTTAAGTAACTCATGATTCATAACAACACAGGACCACTGCCAGCCATGAAACTCGCTGCATTTTCAGATGATTCAATCAAGCTGTCTAGAGGCTGCAGCAACACACTCAAATTAAACACCACATGCTGCTACATCCATTATAAGACTACTGTGACTGTGTCACGGTCGTGACTTCTTAACAGCAGCAGCCATATCCTCCTCCATATTTTCCCACCACAGGCTCCCATCTGCTGATCAGCCTGAGCACCAGCGAGTGCCTGTACCTCAACAGGAACACGCAGAAGGTGCGCAGTCTGTCCCGCTGGAGGGGCCATCTCATCGAGAGCGTGGGCTGGAACAAGCTGCTGGGCAACGAGACCAACACGGGACCCATCCTGGTGGGCACCAGTCAAGGCGTCATCTTTGAGGCTGAGATCTCGGCAACAGAGGGCAGTCTGTTCAACACCAATCCAGACCAGTACTTCAGACAGGTCAGCGCATGTGTGGTCATCCGTGATGTCTGTTTTTTTAGCATATGTTATTCCAGTTTCAAGACATAGTTGGTCATGTTAATGTCAGTTGTTTAAACAGTTCTACTCTTAATACTTTGGCATAATAATGTTTGGTGGTGCTTTAAAGTAAAGAAAGTACTGACTTAAATATGAGATTTTTCCTCAGTAAAAATGTACTGTGTAATAATTGTGTTATAATGTAATGTTTTCCTGAGATAGGTCCACTCACTAGAGGAGGATGGGAAGCCTGCGCCTGTCTGCTGCCTGGAGGTGGAGCGGGGCCTGGAGAACAAGTACTTCATCATCGCCACCACCCGCAAACGCCTGTTTCAGTTTGTGGGCAAGGTGGCCGAGGGGTCGGAGCAGCAGGGCTTCAGCTCCATCTTCAGCCAGAACCAGGACCTGCTGCCCAGTTTCCAAGAGTTCCCCGCCAACATGGGCTACAGCGAGATCACCTTCTACACCTCGAAGCTCCGCACCTCCCCTAAAGCGTTCGCCTGGATGATGGGTAATGGAGTTCTTTATGGTCAGCTGGACTACGTCAGGCCTGATTCCCTGCTGAGTGATGTGCAGGTAAATGTCAGTTCTTAAACAGCTCACACCATTTCATCTCCCAATAATGTTTAGTGAGGCTCTTTCCGCCTTCTCCTTTGTTCTAATCTTTGTTTTCACACACTCTCTTCGTATTTCCTCCCTTGCAAACAAACAGGTATGGGAGTACACTCCTGACATTGACCTCACTGTCAACAAGCCCATTGCCATCGTGCTGACACAGTTTCACTTCCTGCTGCTGCTGCATGACCGAGTTAAGGCCATCTGCACCCTGAACGGACAGGTGGTATATGAGGATGTGTTCCCAGATAAATTTGGCACCCTCAAGAAGATGATCAAGGACCCAGTTGGTGGGTTAGTGTGGATCTACACCGAGCGGGCAGTTTTCCGGTACCACGTCCAGCGTGAGGCCAGGGACGTCTGGCAGATGTACATGAGCATGAATAAGTTTGACTTGGCCAAAGAGTACTGCCGCGACCGGCCAGAGTGCATGGACATGGTGCTGGCCAAGGAGGCTGAGCACTGCTTCCAGAACAAGCGGTACCTTGAGAGCGCCAAGTGCTACGCGCTGACGCAGAACTACTTTGAAGAGATAGCACTCAAGTTCATCGAGGCCAAACAGGAGGAAGCCCTGAAGGAGTTCTTGCTGAAGAAACTCAATAATTTAAAACAGAGCGAGAGAACGCAGATCACCTTGCTGGTCACCTGGCTGGCCGAGCTCTACCTGAACCGGCTCGGCCAGCTGGAGAGCGACGGCAACAGCGTCATCTTCCAGGAGACCCGTGACGAATTTCGCCAGTTCCTTAGCAACTCCAAGCACAAGGAGTGCCTGTTCAATAACCGCACCACCATATACGACCTGCTGGCCAGCCACGGCAATGTGGACGACATGGTTTACTTCTCTGTCGTCATGCAGGACTATGAGAGAGTCATATCACACTACTGCCAGCATGACGACTACAGCGCTGCCCTGGACGTGCTCTCCAAGCACTGTGATCAGAAGCTTTTTTACAAGTTCTCCCCCGTCCTCATGCAGCACATTCCCAAAAAAGTGGTAGATGCGTGGATTCAGATGGGCAAGCGGCTGGACCCGAAGAAGCTCATCCCGGCTCTGATGAACTACAGCCAGATGGGCAGCACGCAGCAGATCAGCGAAACCATCCGCTACATGGAGTTTTGCGTGTATGAGCTCACTGTGACGGAGGAGGCCATCCATAACTACTTACTGTCGCTCTACGCCAAATATAAGCCGGATTCTCTGCTGTGGTACCTGGAGCAGGCAGGTACACACGCCTCAGAGATCCACTATGACTTGAAGTACGCCCTCCGGTTGTGTGCAGAACATGGTTACCTCCGGGCCTGTGTCCTGGTTTATAGGATAATGGAGTTGTATGAGGAGGCAGTTGATCTTGCTTTACAAGTAAGTGGTGTATGTCTTTGGGTCAGCATTTCATGTAAATATATTCTTTTCAGTCACAAAACATCCAAATATCCTGTCACAAATTTCCGATACCATAAATGACAGAACTTGACAAATGGCATTGATTTGCTTCGTATTTATCGTCCATAGGTGGATGTAGACTTGGCCAAGTCATGCGCTGACCTGCCTGAGGACGATGAGGAGCTGAGGAAGAAGCTTTGGCTGAAGATTGCCCGGCATGTTGTGCAGGAGGAAAAGGATGTGAAAAAAGCCATGAACTGTCTGTCCAGCTGCAACCTGCTCAAGATCGAAGACATCCTGCCTTTCTTCCCAGACTTCGTCACCATAGACCATTTCAAGGTCAGTAACTAAGTATTGAATTTCTTTTTTTTTTTTTAAGACAAGCACATCATCAAATAAATATGCATTAAGCCTTCTAGTTTGTTTTGGTTTTAAAGACTGTGATGGTGGACGAGGCTATCATCTACAATCACATGTTGACAACATATTAAATCTGATTTCAGTCATTAAGAAACAATGACTGAAGTATGCTCAGCGAATGATTAACATTGAAACGCTAAATACAGTATATATCTACAAAGGACTGTAATTTAGTTTCTGTTTTTTATGGTTTCTCAGGAAGCCATCTGCAGTTCCCTGGAGGAGTACAACCAGCACATTGAAGAGCTGAAGCAAGAAATGGAGGAGGCCACAGAGAGTGCCAAACGCATCAGAGAAGACATCCAGGAGATGAGGAACAAATATGGTGTTGTGGATTCTCAAGAAAAGTGTGCTGCCTGCGACTTCCCACTGCTCAACAGACCCTTCTATCTGTTCCTATGTGGGCACATGTTTCACTATGACTGCCTGTTCCAGGTAACTCTCTGCCTCTGAACCGGTACAATGTCAATACGTGCCACTGCACACATTAAGATGTTTTCTTTTGCTTTTCTTTAAAGGATAATAAATATAATATTTGAAACTAACATTAAATGATACTTTCCTAGATGTTTAAATAACTTATGTGTTGTAATAATTCCAATGTTTCTCTTTCTTTCCCCCTTCTGCCTTCCAGGAAGTGACCCCACACCTGACAGCCTACAAGCAGAGTCGTCTGGAGGAGCTGCAGAAAAAGCTGGCTGCAACCACACAGTCCTCCAAGTCCCGCCACCGCCCAGTGCCCAAGGATGAAGGGGACACCTCCAGCCTGGGAAAGGGCAATGCAGGCACTAGCCGCGAGCAGATAAAATCAGATATTGATGACATCATTGCGTCCGAATGTGTGTACTGCGGCGAACTGATGATCAAGTCCATCGATAAGCCCTTCATTGATCCACAGAAATTTGAGGAGGAGAAGTCCAGCTGGCTGTGAATGAGGCCTCCTCTTCTCTCGGCGTGAAAATACGTGACAGCCCACCATCTACATGTCAATGAAAGTACTTCATCTGCAGGACTGACCCCATTGAGTGGATGCAGACTTTCACATGATTGCCTGTTGGTAGTGCCTACTGCTGAAAACCCTATCAGCTTCAGTTGTTCTCCACAGAATACGCTTATTTTTGTTGGCAGTATTTGAAGTTGATTTCAAAAACCTTTGCACTTTGAATAGGAGTGTGTAGTAAAAGGTGGACATTGTGGGCAATAATATAATATGTGATGTAAAATATTGCCAGGGTTGTACAGTGCATACAATGTGCCTGATCTTAAGATTATATTGGTGAAAAATTATTCACAAGCTACAATTGGATATAACTGCACTATACATCTATTAACTACATTACGTCATGCACTTGTTTTGTTAATTGGAACCATTACCTGCATTTAAAGACAATAAATGTGATTCCTCCTCTCAGTTCGACCACTGTTTTACAGCTCCTTGTTCCTCTAACAGTTAATGTGAAAATGATTTAATGTATTCATCGTATTGCTATTCAGTTGTGGTGCATTAAAACTTGTCATGAAGGACCAATCACTCTGGTTGTTTAAAGTGTAATAAATATTTCAGGAATGATTTTGACCATCAGCAGCAGTGAGAGAAATCAATATCTGCCATTGCATTTCCTCAGGAGGGGAAGAAAAAAACCCATCTGCACATTGGGGAGCTGGAGCACAACGTGGACAAGATCATACTTGTGCAGCGTAGGAGAGAAATATTACTGTTAGCTGTGGTTTAACAACATAATTTAGGCCACTGTGACATTGTCTGGATCCCTACCAGCCACATGATGACATACTGTTTCATATAGACATTATCACTATACACTGACAATAAATGTTCATAGTTATTAAAAACACATGTATATACATTTTTTAAAATGTATGGAGTGCACTGCCAACACTTGACATAAGAGAATAAGTATATATTTGCTCATTTTAAATCACATTTTCTTGTTGATCTCCAGCTACCATGCCTAAAACAAGTTCACTTCTGATGACGTCAGACGTAGCTCGGTAATCTTCGCGGCGGGCAGACTCTATTAATCGAGTTCGGCAATTCATCGATGCGTTTGTATTTCTTGCGCATACACAGCCCAAATCGGCACACACACTTAACACACAGTTGGCTTTATTAATAAAAGAGGTCGTTTTGATTTATTTTCCCAGTCCAGTCCTCGGGGACGTTGTCGGGCAGGCCTCACTCCATCTGGGATCGACTGCAGCGCCTGCTCCTTGCTGTACCCTCGCCATGGCGTCGTGTCTCTGCTCTCTCAGTAACAGAAAGTGGCCGCCTCTCCGCCGCTGCTGCCGACTCAAAGCTCGCAGACTCGCCCGGCGCCTCACACCGCCATTTTGGAGTCGGAGAACCGAGAGTCGGCAGCAGCGAGGAGGGAGACGCGCAAAGTTGGGGGGGGACACAGGGGCCCGAGGTGAGCGACTCCGCGGCGGTTGTTATGGCGAGGGAGCAACGGGGGGAAGATGGCCGGGAGGGAGTAAAGAATTAAAACACGGGGATCATTCGTTCACCGGGCAACCGAGTCCCCCCGCTCCAAGTCCGCGGCCGGGCTACGAGATTAGCGGGCGGGCAGCTTGGCCGAGAAAGTGCCGAGGATGGAACCGGGGGGGCCCCAAAGTGTCGCCGCACCGCGACTTGTCCGTTAAAAAGCAGCCGTTAAACCAATATCATATCTTAATACATTGTTTAGGCGGGAGGTGGTGGCCTTAAAGAGACAGAGCCGCTGCTAATGCTTCACATTAATGGTCGCCCCAACGGGTCGACACGCTAACGTCTGCTTATGAAAAGCGACTTTAGCCGAGCAGACAAGCCCCGGTGCTAAAGAGGACTTTTGCTAGCGCTAATAAATATATTTAAATGTCCCTTTTTAACGACTGTGTTTAGCAAGCACCTTTAGCCTCATTGATCGGAGGCTAACGGTCGCTGCAGCTTCCAAGGTTAGCCGATGCTAACGGTAGCTACAGGATGCTAATCACAACACTTTAAAAACAGATAGGTATAATTTGGGTGAACGCAGCTCCTGTTTTTATTGTGATTTATTGATGTAAAAACAAAACAAATAGAAATAAGATTGGGGGGGTCTCTCTTCTTTCACCGTCATCCTCCCACACACGAGACAGTGAAGGAGTGAATATGTAATGAGGAGTAATTACAACTGATTTCAAGTTTAACACACTGTCAAAACAATCACTCCAGAAATATGAAGAGACAGGTCAGGTAATGTTAGGCTAAGGCACATTTAAAGTAGGATTAGTGACAGTTCACTGTTTTGCTGAGTGTGTCCACTCTGACAATTTCAAATAAACTGAAATTGATGTGATTTGCAGTGTAATGACCCGGCATGTTACTTAAATAAGTGGAAAACATCAGCTCTTGCAAAATGAGATTTTAATCAACCTGCATATTTTTGCTTTATTAAGTGTTAAAATTATAGACACTCAATCCTGATCACTTTTAATACATATTGATGTTGCAGGAGCTGTTATATCCTTCCCTTTTCTTTTTGTATCTTAGATATTTCTGATCTGTTTGTATTTAGAAGATATGGTTCAGCCTGTAAATTCCCCTTAATTAACTGTACACATTATAATTACTCAGTCCTGTACAGTTTTAATACATACTGGTGTTGCATTTGTTTGTGTTTTTGAGTGGAATCAGTGAAAAGCATGGGTGCTTGTGCATTGCTCACATTATCAGTAATGCGCAATAAAACAAACTCCTCGTAAACAGAACGCAACATGCACTTTATTATAGTCACGTGAATATCAGTGTGTGACTGTTTTTTCTTCTTTTGTAGGGGGTTGCACCTTTGTCTGATCGTTAATCTTGGAATCAGCAACAATGGCGTCCTTTACAGAGAAAGTAGGTCCACTGCTCATACTGTGTTTTTTTTTTTTGTTCAGTGAGCCATAAGCTGGTATCGTACAAGTATCGGAGGAGAGCAGTCTGATATGTGGACAAAATAGCCATTTTTGTTACCATGACAAAATTTGAGATGTAGGCAGTGATTGAGAGGTGTGGAGCCAGGCTTGAAGGAGACTTTCTCCCACGTGCCAGACATGCTGGGAAAATCTGGATTGGGAAAATGAAGACTGAACTTGGCAGCTTCTTACAAACTTCTCACAAGCCATTTACAATTCCTTTCAGCAACATGAAAGTTCATACCAGCAGTTTATAGCTGTGATTTACAGCAGAGCCTTGTGCTGTCGTTAGCAGCGTTGTGTGCTTGTTGTGATCTTTTGTCTCCTCTCGTTTGGTCTCTCTTCAGTAAAAGTTGCTGCCCTGCTGGGCACAGGTGTGTGTGCGGCATGGCGTCAGGGCAGGGTGGCCGGCTGGAGGTTGGGGCATCGGGGAGCTCTGGCCTGGCCAAACCTCTCTACCTGCAGCGTTTGGAAAGATCGTTGAGGTTGGACAGTTTCCTGCGCCAGACTGCCACCATCTTCAACAGGGACATAACCAGGTAAAGATGAAGAGTTGGGGCTATTGTACACTTTTGCACCCAGGTTTATTCCTGAGCACATCCTAGGATTCAGTGGGTGCTACAGGTTATAGAGGACTCGTGTCTGGATTCAGATGTTGTTGATGAAGTTCATTTGGTCAGCCAGTGGGTTTACAGCTACATATTTCACGTTGTAGTGATGACAGTGACGACAGCGATGGTGCACTGGGGACGAGGCTCTGCCTGGACCCCTCGACGCAGCATACAGGTTTGATGGTGAAGAGTGAGTCATGTGAACAAGGGGATGGGTTGGCCGAGGGAAAGCCCCTCAACGGAGTTCTGCTGCAAGGTAAAGGTAAGACGAATCTGAAACAGTAATATTTATGTTATTCACATGCTACTACACATGCACACTTGTGGCATTTAATTTTAGAAAGATGTTCATGCACATTTATATCGTGGTGTTTTTCTCTCTCTCTGTAAACTCCACAGACCAAAAGGCAGACAAAGCAAGCTTCTACAATTTCTCCAAGTTGAAGAAGAACAGGAAATGGCTCAAGGTATTTTTTTTGACATATTTTCTGTACTGTACAGCTGATTTATAGATTATGCAAATGGAATTAGATTAATTGATAAAGATAATTAGCTTCAGCTTTACAAACAGTGTTGTCCCTTCGTGTTGTTCAGCACACTTCACTGCTTTTTTCACTTCCTTTCTTGTGTACTATCTAAACGGCGTGTATTTTTCCATACACACGTACTCAGTTTCCTTCAACCACGTTCCTCCTTCCTCCCCATGTAGAGCATCCTGTTGAGTGACGACACCACGGACTCGGACACAGACTCGGATGACTCTGACTTCAGTTTGTCTCGGGAGGAGCTGCATGACATGCTGAGACTACATCGCTTCACCAGACAGCATCAGAGCAAGTTCCACTCTGACCGGGAGGTACAAACACACACGCACATATACAAACGCAATGCCTAGTAATATTTAGAGTATCTCTGACGTTTGTTTTTCTTTTGTCGTCATTGTATTTTTTCTTTCTTTGTATATTTTTTCTGCAGCTTCATCAGTATCAGTACTACAGCACTGGACTCCTCTCCACTCATGACCCTTTCTATGAGCAACAACGCCACCTACTGGGCCCCAAGAAGAAGAAAATCAAAGATGAGAAGAAATTTAAGGGTAAATATGAAAAAAAAAGAAATCTCTGGAATATATTGGAGTCATGATTGTGTTTATGCCACAAGGTAAAAATAGCAAAATAATTACTGGAACATGCTTGACATGCTTTTGTTTTTTAAAGCCAAACTGAAAAAGGTGAAGAAAAAGAAGAAACGGGGAGAGGGAGAGTTTATGGACGAGGGACGTCCTTATGTCACAAAGATCTTCGCAAAGTTTTCCCATGATGCTCCGCTGCCTGTGGTGAAGAAGAAACATCTCACCATTGAGCAGCTGAATGCACGGCGACGTAAGGTTTGGCTCACCATCGCCAAAAAGGAGATCCCCAAGGTTAGTATTCATGACATGTTCATTTTCAGGTTATGATAAAATGTTAAGTAATGCAAGGAAATTTTAATTCTCACCTTTTTGCTTATTTTGCAGTCTTTCAAACAGAAGACCTCTGCTAAGAACTTAGTTTTGACCAATGCTAAAAAGGTAAGTGTCCTCTTAAAGAGAACTTTTCAAGTATTTATTTTGAAATTCTGTAATATATTCAGTTTTCAAAATGTAGGTTATATACTAAATGTGTGTATTTTCTTTGTCCCAGTTGGCTCATCAGTGCATGAGAGAAGTTCGGCGTGCAGCTATCCAGGCCCAGAAGAACTGTAAGGAGACGTTACCCCGAGCTCGCCGCCTCACCAAGGAGATGATGCTCTACTGGAAGAAATACGACAAAGTGGAGAAGGAGCACAGGAAGAGGGCAGAGAAGGAGGCGCTGGAGCAACGTAAACTGGATGAAGAGATGAGAGAAGTAGGTGTCTTTAGAGTTCATGATTTGGCTTTTCACTTTCTACAGACAATTTTCAATGCAAATACATTTTGAAAACACAAAGATAAGTTTGAAATAGTTGAAGTTTTAAAGATATTGCACTGAACATCTTGAGTGGTGTTATAAAAGCTTCTTGTTTTTTTTTTCTCCACTTTTCTCCACTTGTCTCGCAGGCCAAGCGGCAGCAGCGTAAACTGAATTTCCTCATCACCCAGACGGAGCTGTATGCTCATTTCATGAGTGGTAAAGCCAGTGTGGGGGGTTCAGAAGGAGATACAGCTCAGGAGGAAATTCTGAGGAAGCTGGAAGACACTGCGGCACAGAGACAGATTGACATTGGAGGAGGTGTAATGGTCAATATGGGACAGGAGGACTATGGTATGAACTGCTCCATCAGATTTATTCTGTTACTGGAGGAGAGTCAGATGGTGGTTGAAACTCACTGTTGAGGGTTGATTATGTTCTGTCTGTACATAAAATTTCATGTTTTCCCCTTATTGTAGTTTTAATACTTTTCCGTAGACTACTGGATTCTTTTGTTTTATACACAAGTCGATTGCATATGATTTCAGATAGTGAACACTACAAGTCCCAGGCCCTGAGGAATGCCAAAGAAGCCTACCAGATTCATCAAGACAGAGTACGTAGATGCAAGCACACCTTCCCACTGATTCCTCTCACACACACACACACACACACACACACACACACACACACACACACACAGACACACACACAGACACGGTGTCCACATTGCACTAAACTGCATATCTCTCCCTGCA